>JBBYHM010000010.1:3804718-3819453 GCA_038381775.1 Adansonia rubrostipa | reverse complement strand
ACAAGCATTTGGAACCCAAGTCCCAGATTACTATGTTCCCAAAGAAGAGTCCGAATTTAATTAAAAAGCAGCTACACTAAATCCAAACTTAACACTCTGTTTGCCAAACCACTCATGAGTTCACCAATATTTCGAAACATTATACGAAGACTAAAAAATGACATTTAGAAAAGTAAAACAAAAGAAAAATGTTTAAACCAAATATTTGATCAACAAAACAAAAATCACCCCTAAAAACATTCAATGCAAATCGCAAGAAAATATTATTTTTAAACTCAGTACAAGTCTTCTGGTCCAAAAGCCGTAAGCAGATATACTAGAACACTTGAACCACCACCAAGAATTCAACTTTCATTCAAAAATTTATCAAAGAACAAGAATTTCCTAGAAAAAGAAGAATGAAAGGGGCAAAAGAACACAAGAATGATTCTACTGGAAAATCACTAATAGTTTATTAACACTCCAATATAAGTTGCAGATTCAAAACAGTTACTTAAATAGATCAAATGACCTATAAAGTTAGGATTTTGGACAATCTGATGTACTTCAACAAAAAATTGAACCCCGTAGTTTACCACCCCTAACTGTACATAGTAGTTTACCACCCCTAACTGTACATAGTGAAGCAGAACCTACACTAAACTTTAAGAATGTTTGCCCTAAAAAGCAACATTTTTTTATGGAACCGAAGAAATAAAACAAAAATTAAGAGGGGCAAAACCGGAAGAACTCGCCAAAACAAGAAATTGCATCTACTTAAGACACAGAGTAAACAGAGAGTATTGAGAAAAACTAACCCGTTGAGGAACACCAAGAGGGGAGACGGTGATGTAAGAGAGTTTGAAATCATAGAAGACAGAAGGGTCTGCAGCAAAACAGAGACTTGAAAGCAGAGCAATGTGAATCAAAAGAAACAGAGCCATGTTACCAAAAAAGAAAAAACAAATCTATTTCTTTTTCTCTGTTGCAAAGGGACTAATAGGATTTGAATGAAATGAAAGTAATTAAGAAGGAATATTTATGGATTTTTACATCATCAAATTAAGAGAAAGGATGAATTAGAAACAGAAAGAGCGGCTCCTTGTTATATACCATTATATATTTATGAATGATTGACTGTAGTGGGAAAACAAGCAAAGCATACATCTGTAACACAGCACGCTGCCTCACTTCGGAAATATTTTATTTTGTCAGTTTTACACCGGTAACGCCCTTGACCGGTTTGTCAAACATTGACACTCTGTCACCTGTATTGCTTTAACTGGCTGCAGCCGGTGGCATAAGGAAATATGAATGTTCGTGAAACAGACGGACAGACACGTAATGAAGGCAGGATCAAGAAAGAAAGTGCGCAAGTTTCGGCATGTTTTTATCTATTTTTTTTTCCCTCATTACTATTAAAATGACGATTTTCTTTCCCTTTTACTCAAAACTTCTTCTAACGTTCAGATTTTGCTGAGAAAAGCAATAGGCTTCACATGCACCCCCCCAGGCCCCACACCAATTTTCAGATTATTCAATTGTCCTTTCTATCCTCAATTCCTTAATCGACTAACTCTGTTTTCTTTGGTGAAGGTGGTAGGTAGGTGGAGTCCCACACCATCCCCACCCCTGAGGCCACCGCCGCTTCTTCAGGAAATTCTTTTTGTTTCCATTCACTTTTGCTAATTTTATGGAAAACAAATATTAATTTGTTTTAGACAAGCAATGCAACGCTCCTCTTAATTTTCAAATGTGATGATTATTGATGGATGGATGGACGCATGAATGCGTCCACCATTACTTGCTGCTTTATTTGGGTTTAAGAGTTGCCATCAAGTTTGCTTCATATGAACTTCATGGATGGAAAAACAATCAGCCCACTTGACCGTTGACAATACTCACGCCTTGTATTATGGGTGGAAAACGTGGTTTTTGATCCTATCCTATCCATCCACTTCCAAATATATCTTTCTTTCTTTCTTTCTTTCTTTCTTTCTTTCCAACGTGGTTCATCCCCAGCTAGCGTATCTTTTTTCTTCTCCCTCTCAATTTTCTCCCACTCCCATGTGTGATTGATAAAGTAAGAACTAAAAACAAAAGTGGAAGAACATGCATCTGACTTAAGAATATCAACTAGGTGATGATAGTATGTACTACTGTGTTACAAGATAGCACCTGAGCTCAATTTTGTCAAAAGATAGGGAAAAAAATAAGTACAAAGCACCATGGCACCTTTTCTGCGCACGAGTTCAGACTTGCCTTTAGTGCAAGGAAATGAAGGCATAAATTTTCAAGTCTAATTTTTTCTTCCTTGATCTTTTGTGTGTGTCAATATGGGGAGTGGATAAATTCTTGAATCCTATTCTTACAAAAAGTTGAGGTTAATTTATGTAGAATTGCAGATTGAAGAGGAAGGTTTTGCACTTCACATATTAAATTTCTTCAACATCAAAAATAATGTGCACTATCAATAAAAGGGGATGGAGCACATTTTCTATCAATAATGAGGAAGACTGCGACAGCCACAGATGGATCCACTAGTTGCTAATTACTATTCCATCAAACAATGATAAAAATGGTAGTATTATATTTCTTGGTGTACTATGGTTTGATTTTAGAGAGAGATGGAATTATGGAAGTGAACTTTCTTTCTTAATCATACATTATTTCATAATAGATTTTTCGGAAAGATCATTTGAAAGAAGAAAGCAATATTCATTACTTTATTTTGATTATATACACGTCCAAAATCATTTTCACTTTCATAGGTCCGACCAAAAAACCAATATTAAACCACACAAATGAATGAAGCTCAGATCTTAAGGCACTTAAAGAAGATTCGTTTCCTTTAGGTACTGTTAGGAATAGGATGAAGATTTTAGATTTACTGGCTTTAATAATCTAACTTTCCGTATCACAAATGACTTTTGTGTAAGGATTTTATTTTCCTCTCAAGGCCAAAACTTGCAGATTCTTATAAAACTTTTCATATGGATTCATGGGCATGGGGTCAACCATCATTTGACTGGCACTATTATCTATAATCTAAGTTGGGGCAGTTTTTTTTTTTTTAATTTAGAATTATCTTACTTTAGTTTCAAATAAAAGTCTTTCTCAAAAAAGACAAAAGAAAATGGCTAACCTGTCTCTTTTCTCAAGATTGGGATGTAAAGTAAATTGGATATAAAACAATTTGTTTTCGTCTCTAGTCAGGCAGGGAGAATAAACAGCCAATAACAAACAATATTAAAACTGAAAATGTAATCTTGCGTTGCATTTTTGAGTTATGACATGACATCTTAATTGGATGGAGGCGACAACTAACTTGCACAATGCACATGGGTTACGCCATACCTTTATTTTCATTTCGTGTCAAAGCCAGCATGATGCTGAAAATCTGCTTTCATCTTAAGTGTAAAGCCACTTTTAATTTGGACGGTGATAGCCGAATCTTAGTTATAGAAATTATTATAAAATCTAAAAATCTCTTCTCCAGAATTTCCCAGCAACTCTTTTGGTTTTTCTTTTTTTTTTCAATGTTTATTTTCATTGATGGGTGGAGATTAACAAGTGATGAGTGGGGGAGGGGGGTCCGTCCTGGTACGTCTTCCAACATTAAGAATAACTAGGTATTGGAAGTCATCAAAAAAGACAACTCCGATGATGCCTATGGGAGGTTATGCTTCTCCACGATGGGAAATAGGAAAACTTCCCAAAGGGAAGAAATATTAATATTAAAAAAAAGTAGGAATAGTTAGGAAAGACAATAATAGTGGAAGGCAAATTCTTATTAAGCTTGTTGATGAGAATTTATGGTGTAGCATTTTTGCATAATAACTTCCGTTGTTCAAGTGATTTCATTATTGAGTGGTGAATCAGCCAACTCTATTATATTTATCTAATTTCTCAATTTCATTGTTTAAATATAAGAATATCCTTGATTGAGTGAAAAGAAATGCTGACTGGCTGGCTGCCAAATGCCATCAGAAAAGAAAATTCTTGATGATATAAAATTATGAAGCTACTATATGCGAATACTCGTATTTCTTCAGGATTCTTAATACCAGTCCAATAGGTTGCTTCCAGAAAAGGGAAGACAAAAGGATGACGAGCAGAGGTTTCTCTCAAAAAAAATCATGTGATGCAGTACTGAAGGACAGATGTTTAAACAACTGACCCAAAAGCTACTTCCTTAATTAAAACACCAAGAACCAAAAGATAGTTGGAGCAGTGGAGCAGATCAGAGATTCTTCTTAGACAAAGCAGGTGCTGCTGCTGCATCGATCCTATAACTATAACTGGTAGAAGGAATGTGGGAAAAATTAATTTTCTAGGGAAAAAGATCCTCCTGCATGCCATCTGAATCTGATCAATTATGCATCTGCAATAAAGCCAAATTTATTTATAATATATATATATATATATATATATATATATACATATATAGAGAGAGGTAGAGAGAGAGAGAGAGAGAGATTCCACGATCTGCTTAGTCACAAGATTTAAAGTAACATTAGCTAGCAGCGGAGTACATGACCGTATCCAAGGGCAGCCGAGTCATGCATGACTAGGATAGGATAGGAGTGAGGCCATAGGAAACATTTTGAAAACTTCTGTAAAGGTTGTCGTTCAACATTCTTTTATCTCTTCTCTGCCATTGCCACAAAATCAGAATGCGTTATGTTGTGTGGTCTAATTTGGGCCAGGCAGAAGATGCTTGCTTAATATTCGGGCTACTTAAAAACGATTTTAATTGGCTCTCCTCTCTGCTCCATTTTCAAATTAAAAGAAAAATAGAATAATATTGTAAGCTTTTTCATGCTGTTTGAATTGAAACTGTTATAATAATACATGTTGGGTATTTTTGGTGTGCAGATGATGCAACCAATAAAATCTGCAAAAGTTATTGGATCTTTTGGAAGGATTCCCATTGAATCCCAGGACTCAATTTTTAATAAATAGTAGATAAAAAAAGAGAATGATGTAGTAAAATTTTGATGTTGTTTCGAACGCAACTAGTAACTTACTGGTTGAGCATAACCATGGAGTTTCCTTGACCCTTAATTTTCCTTTTTGGTTTGACAGATTTTTGCATTAACATTTGATTATTGGTTCCCTTACCAGAAACTAAATGGTCAGAGAGCTTTTTCTGGGAAACAGAGTATACCTTGTTTCTAATCTGACCCATTTTTCACTAGTAGTATTTGAACAATTTCACCTTCCCCGCCAACATTATTTTTAATTTCATGAACTAAAACTGTCAACAACATGTTCTTCATGATCATTGCTGAAATTAGAATTGATCATGTTTACAATTTGAAGAAGTTGGAACATTGGTCAATTTATGAATAATAACTATAATAATAATAAACTGTTCAGCACCTAATTTTATTATAATATAAATAAAATAAAGGAAGCAGATGGGTTGCTGAAACAGGGTGAATGGAGGAGCTAAGACTTAAAAGATGAAGGAAAAGGGTGATTAGAGAGAGGGAGGACATTTGGCCAATTGAATCGATGATGACATAGTTAATTTTGTTGCACAGGTACTAGAAGGAAGGACAGGATGGACCAAACAAGTTGGCTGGTTGGCGCTGTTAAAGGAAATAATCAAATACAACCAACATTAACAAATTAATTAATTGATTTGAGAGATCAAAAATGGATGGTGGTCAGAATTATAAATTGGTTTAAGGTTATGAATAATGATGCTGTGGCTAACAGAGACTCTGATGCTCATGGGAAAATGATTTTTGATCCTTCTTTTGCTTTTTCTCTTATTGAGGGTAAGGGTAACCTCCTTTTTCTTAAAAAAAAAAAAAAGATTTCAACTTAAAATCTGTTTCCATTATTTTATTTATATTAAATTTTATTATTATATAATCTATGCTGTTAAAAACTTGACATAATTGAATTTGGCATTACCAATCAACCAACCAACCAGGGTCACGTGCATCCCGAGGATCTTATTTTAACTATCAGCATTCAGCAAAGATGGAGCAATGTTTATTATGTCATGGACATGGTCCATCGATCCTTGTCTTTCAGAATAAACGGGGACATCATGCAAGAAAAGATGAGTAGAATAATTCAAGGGAACCATACATATATACATACATATCAACATTAGTCATCCAATATTGCTACCAACCCATGTCGGCTGTCCTCTTAATTTATTTCGTCACCCCTTTCCGCACAATCATAGGGACAGCCACTTGAAGTTGAAGACAGCAGTAGTTAGTTCATTGAATGTACTTAATATACAAGAACAATTAAGGGAGGGAGAAAGATCGAGGACACGTCCACATGCAGTGATAATTTGGGCTTCATTTGGAGTTTGGACCAGGAACTTGTCACTTAGGTTCATTTTAGCAGCGACTACATCACAATAATGTCATTCAATAACATTAATTTTATCTATCCATGCGTTTACACGAAAGATAATTTCCTGGAATCTTAGTTGTTCATACAATATCCATGGCTCCATGCTCTTCGCCTGACTGCTTAGAAACTTTTTTCTATCACAATATCTTTTTATATACTCTACAAATAAACACTGTAATTGAGTAACAATAAGCGAGATGGGTGAGCGAGTGGGAGTTTTTTTTTTTTTTTTTTTTCACACAAAATAAGAATAAAATTAATTCCATTAATCCTGTTCATAAGAAACAGTAATAGACCGATAATACGAAGCTTATTCAAGCCAGGTTACACTTAAGCTTTTAGCTGATTCAGTATTACAGCATAATTCCCCAAGTTTCTTTGTAGCTGCTGTTCACTCAACTCTTGATTTACTATAACGACATCAACTTCTACTTAAGCCCTCAGCCAGCCCGAATGGATGAACCACTTCAAAAAAAAAAAAACTTGGGTATTCATTTCCATTCAAAAAAATGCTTCAATCAAGGAAAAAACAGCAGAGAAGGATACATGAAAATACATATAGCCAACAGGAGTTTATAGATATAAGCTTGTCTATACTTTGAAACAATGAAAAAGAAAATATTCGGTGTTTCCCCTAGGAAGAGAGCCGCTGAACAAAACTGAAGGTGAAGAGAGGGAAACGTGAATGAATGAATGAATGGATGGATGAATGAATGATCCGATAAACGAAGCATCCTTTGGCGCATGCACCAGTCAGGAATATAATTAAAGCAGGCCTATACAGTTAGGACAAGAATCATTAGGCAGAAACAGCAAGGTACCAGTCCTGGACTAGTGGAGTTCCTCTGTGCAATTCCACTCCAAGGCCTCCTTGTGTTAACGAAGACAACATTAAAAAAAAGAACGAAGGCTATCTCTTTCTATTGGTTGTATCAGAGTATTTTGCTTCTTCAGTGTCTTATTTGTTGTATTCAGAGAGTACTTGTCTTCTTCTTCCAAATCACCAGTGATTTAAGAAACTCCATCACCTGGATCATTCACAGGCAGTGGCATATTAATTTCAAAAATCGAACCAAGAAATTAAAGCTGGAAAAGGCAGCCTAGTAACCAACGCAGTTGAATAAACACAAATCCAGACACTCGTTTGACAATAACATGCGGCACAAAATTAATTGGAAAACAGAAAACAGAGTTGTCAAATGCCATTCTATTTCCCACTCTCTGGCCAAATTTCCTTTGACATTTCCTCAGAAGAACAAATTGACTCTTTTGTGTGTGTGGGTGTGTGCGTATGTGTTTGTGTGTGTGTATCTATCACAGCATCAAGCATCTCAGATCTTAGAAAGGAAAAAGTTAACTTGTACCTCTTGCGGGTCTCTCAGGGAGAAAAATGCATTGCTCTCCTTGGGCACAGATGATACTAAAATGCCACATCCGTGATTTACCTCTCTCAGAACCTGTTGTAAACCAATGAAGTTGGTTCTGTTAATATATTTTAACCCGTAAAATAACTCCCAAGACTGTCAAATATTATCATGATTTATGTCTTACCTTGAATGCATCTTCATCTGTCTTGTCATCTCCAACATAAACGGGGAGCACATCATCACAATTGCTAAGCCCTAAATTATTTGTTGTTGTCAATTAAAATTTTATCACACAGAAAACAACATATACTCATGACAGAAAAAAAGAAAAAAAAAAAAAAGGACAGAATAGAAAACATACTTACCAAGTGATTCAAGCAGAAATGTAACAGCTTTCCCCTTATCCCAGTTTATCACAGGCCGAACCTCTAAAACCTAATTATAAAAAAAAATTTATATTATTAATAAACACAAAAAAAATTAACTTCCCTATAGCACAATCCATGAGCAGAAAATCAGTGAAAATTAATGACGAGAATCATGTTGTCTTTAAAGATAACCTTCCGCCCATGAGTCAATCGTAGGCGAGGGTAGTTTCTGATGACATCATGGACACACTGTGCAACTGTTGCCCAATTCTGAAAATAAATTTGAGAAAGTCCAAAGTTAATAAATTATGTTAGGAAAATGTACATGCTATTGAGAATCATTACCAAAAGATAAATAAAGGCTCCTAATACTGAGGAAAAATACTTCACCTTCTCATCTACGTTGCGGTAATGGACGGAGAGACAAAACTTATTGTTTTCAACTTGTACTCCTTCAATTTCTTTGGTGATATTGACAAGTGAGTTAAAAACCTGCAATGAATAAGAATTCTACTTTAGAAAAGAGAGGAAACGGTCTAGGGCTTGAAGTATGCCACTTTGAAGACATTTACAAACCTCATCAATCATAGGTAAGAATTCGAGAGCAGGCTGGAATAAATTAACCTCCTTGCCCTGTGCATTAAAGAGAAATAAAATTATAAAATAACTTAAGAAAAATAGGAGAGAAACACAAGGAATGTGTAAAAATATAGAAACCTTTTTATTAGTAGATCTAATGCAGTTAGGATCATCATCGGAAGATTGCCTAACAGGACCCACGATGTCCATTCCATGACTTCCCGCGTAATGGAGATCTGTTAGTCCGACAAACTCGTATACCTGAATAAACAAGGACATAGAACAACAAAAGATAAAAATTAAAACACGACAGAGAGACAATCAAACACATAACTATAGTAAATATTGTCAAGGAGGCAATCTGATGCGTATATAAGTAAAACAGCGCCTAGGAAGCTGTCAAAATGATTTAAAAGCTTGGTCCTCAAATCACCTTGTCACGACTTCTTCCACTAATTATTGCTGTCGGGAAGTATTTTGCCACTTTTTCTACAGCAGCTCGCATCTGAATAAAAGGCTTTGGTTAGCGTATTATTAGTACAGAAGAAAGGAAAACAAGAATTCTTACTAAAAAATTCAAAAATGGTTCTTCGGACAAGCCATTCATACATCATCAGACATAAAGGCACAATCTGGGTTATCCACAATTGGTGAAAGAGTCCCATCATAATCCAGAAACAATGCTATTCTCTTGCCTTTTGCAAAATTTGTAATGTGCTCAAAAGATATGAGAGCAGAGGGATATTTAACCTGTAAAACCAGAGGGTGAAGTACATAAAGCAGATCAGTAACTCATCCAGCCTTATCAAAATTAAGTTCAGACAAATAGAAGAGAAAACTACCATCCATGCGCGATATGCAACATCTGTATCAGCTGATTCAAGCTCACTGTTGAAATCCCTGGTTTTCTTATGAGGAGGTGATGAGGAGTTCATAGCATCCAGCCAGCTGCTGGCACGAACATCATCAAGAATTCCAGTTTTTTTCCAAGGAACAGTTAGAAATAGATTTGGAGGAAACACTGCTGCTGATAGAATGGAAGGTGCTCCAAATCTTGACTTGCTTATCGGTGCAGGATCAGCAAGAAAAGGAGCAGTGTGATTCGATTTCAGGTCCATTGGATCCAGCTTCGTATCACTACTTATAATGTTAAGTTAATATTCCTTTAGCAAAATTCTCAAGAAACAAATCCGGATGTCCAATCTCAGATATTCTATTCAGCCAACCCTTTTATCAATAAACAACCACCTCTTCAAAGTTTTCTGGTTACTGCTGTTCGGCAAGAAGTCCATCAAGCATAAGGGCCCTGAACACTTACATCAAAATAAAGTGTTAAAACTGACAAAATGAAGTTCGAGATTATAATATTTTTCAAAAGAGAAAGATATCTCAACTGAACCTGTTCATCTCCCTTTGTTACACTACTTAAAACTGATGCAAGTGAACAATATCTGCAAGTCATAGATTTAAGAAAAAAGAAGTATGGTTAATGCACAGATCCAGAATAACATCCATTAAGACTGAAAATGAATAATGGCCAACAAAAACTGAACCAAGAAACAAATTTTACAAATGGATTGATTTTGAAGACAAGAATATAAAATATGCCTCACCAAACAATTATAAACTATTAACCTTATAAAACCAAAGCACCAGGGGTAGAAGAGGCACAGGAAAACAAATATATATATATATATATATATAAGATACTAACAGTGTCAAATATATGTTATAGGAATCAATTTGAAGATGAAAATGAACAAAGATGAAACGCAAATGAAAACATCAGCTCAGATGAACTAAACCGATTTTGGAAAGGAGGGAGATATCTTATCAGTTAGAATAGGCTAGTGACATCTAACACACAACTTGCTAGCAAGGGAACTCTGTAAGAATGAAAATAGTCATAAAAGACATAGAAGCATTACTAAGAAACGCAATATATTCCATTTTTAAGGACCTTTCACAGCCTTAGAGTCATCGTAAAATTCAGTCTTAATCCTACCAGACAAAGTTAATTTGCCAAGAGCAAAAGTGCTGGACACTAACGTTTAACAATGACTTGTGTAGATAAAATTTTACATAAAATTCTTCAAAAATATCATGATAAAGTACGTGTCTAGAAACTTCCTGGTTCTGATAATTCAAGACAGATTGTTAACAATGAATAGTTCCAAATGTAGTCAATCCTAATAATTTTTCTGATTCAACTGCTACTAATTTAACAACTTTTTTCCCTCAAAAACAGCCCACTTTTATTTAATTTTGCGAATATCTATATCCTACATTATACTGCGTACATGAAAAAAGGAAATAAAAAAGCTATAAATTGCAGAACCTAAAAATAGTATAGAAAACTTATGGCTCAATAAAATATACAGGGGATATTTAAAAGCAGAACCAAAGATAAAAGATGAGTTCGTAAACATTCGGGCATATGTGTGTGAATATATATATATAGATATATATATTAAATAAATCTAAAAACAAACTGATGAGTTTATTATCATGCAGAACTACAGCTTCAAGTCTGAATTGCAACACTGTGCTTTGGAAAAAGATTAAATCCAGTACAGTGCAGAATAACTTGAAAAGGATCAGGCCAACAAGTTACTGACGAGAAGATGAATTTGTGACTAAAGAATCTTAATGCTTCCAATGACAAGAATTATTAGGAAGCCAAAAATATGTCTGATCTGATTTTTTTACCAATATTGTTAGCGTAACATGCATCACAGGATTAAATAATTGATACATGGATTTTTGCTTAAAATGTTCAAATGACTTAGTTAGCAAAAAAAAACAACTAAATAAACCAGCATTGCTATTTTAATAGCTCAGAGTTCATACAGCTGAAATGAAAAAATAAGCATGTACGATTTGACATCACTAATATCATAGACTTAAAGAAAAAATGTAAAGAATAATACCAACAGTATGAAATGCCTGGAAATCAAACGTCTGTATCTGTAGGGAGAAAAGATTGACAATCACCTAAATCATACTCAAACTAAGCATGCAAAGGGCATGAAAGCCACAATGCGCAAAAAAATAAATATATAAAAGGAAAAAACAAATACACACTGAAAAGCGGCATTCATTCTTAAATAAAACTAACCCACAAAAAAAAACTGATATCTTAGAGAGGAGAAAAACAAGAAAATGGTAGTTGTCTCAATGAAAAAACCAAGTTACCCCACATTGTGGAAAGGGAAACCAAGTTAAATGCAGCCACACATAACGGGCCTACAATGAAGTATGGGAAAGCATTAAACCAAACTGGACCCCAAGCACATTACAGATTCAGTGATTGAATGAAATCATTATTGGAAACCAAAAATTGAAATTTCAGGTTCCACCATACTCTTGTTGCCATGACACAGTCCATCCTATCAGCATCAAAGTTACCGTAAAAAGTATTCAATTACATATCATTGTTTAATCAGAAAGGTTAAGAAAAACTGGCAGTTTTTTTTTTAATTGTTTGAAGATCCAGTTATTGAAAATTATGACTTTGACAAGGCCAATTAGATCATAGCTTGAAGCCGACAGTATAGAAACATTCATATTATAGGTAAAGAGGCTGATAATGCAGCTAGAATTTTATTTTATAGGAAAAAAATATATATGAAAACAACTGGGATATCACATCAGCCTACCCAAACACAGAGGCACATAAATTGGAATAGACATTGACAGCATCCGTTATGCGGTTGGGAAAAAAAACTGAAAAAACTGAACTAACCAATCATGTAACGATCAGTAAAAAAAAATGTATATATATATATATATCTTCAAAGAAAACAACAATTGAACCAACTAGAAAATTAGCAAATTGATTTTGACAAAAGTATAAAATAAAATAAAATAAAAAATCTTGAAGAAAACTGAATTTGAAAATTATCACATCCACATAAAATCTTTAAATAGAAAACTGCTTCAACTGTTAAAAAAAAAATCCTCTGAAAAGCAGATATTTGCAGATTCATCGGATAAAGACAGCGCAAGAAATTAGTCGAGCTTCGAAGAAGGGTTAGTCAACGAAACAGCATTACGTACAAAAGCGAAACTGCCTTTGGAAAAGAATCATAAAACCGTACCTACTTTAAAAGAACTCGAAATCAAACAGCAACGAAGAAACGAAAGAAAACACGAAACAGAAACGCCGCTCGAGAAATGCAGGTAACTTGGAGGGCAAAAGCCGAAAAAGAGAACTTTAAAAGAGAGAAAACTAATCAACAAAGTGGTTAATGCACCATTCCCTTGTTCAGTAAATGAAAGAACGGCAGAGTAAAATATATAAACAAAGGAAAAAAAAAAAACGAAATTGGCAACGCGGTATTTAACTAAACTGCTGGTGTGATTCTACTTTCTCGGCGGCCAAAAAAGAAGCAAAGAAAATGTGAGTTGACAAGATGAGGGAGGGAGAGAGAAGAGAAGAAGATTATAATTACCTTAGCAGTAGAAAAAAGAAATCACAGAGAACGAGATCGAGAATCAAGCTAAAAATCGTATAATACCAAATCAAGGAGAAGGCTTAACTCAGAGGAGAAAAGAGATTAAAATAATGAAGAAAAAGAAGGAAACCGCTTTTGGTCGCGGTTGAGTATTTATAGAGTTTCGGCTTCGACGAAACGTGCTTTACAAAGCAAACTCTCGGTTGTTGAAAATCAGAAAAAATAACTGAGAGAGAATAAAAATTTTAATTTAGATTACGGATCATTAAATTTAATATTAATTTTTATATAAATAATAAAATTGTAATTTTATTAAATTAAAGTATTAAATTTTTATTAATAATAAATTAAAGTAAATTAATTTTATTAAATAATTTTAAAAAAATTAATTCAGTATGCATATTAATATATAGCTATCAAATATTAACTTAAGAAAATGAAAAAAATATAGAGTTGATTATTTTATTAAAATTATTTAATAAAATTAATATAATTAATTTAATTAATTAAAAATAAAATTTTAATGATATAACTTAATAAAATTAAAATTTTATAACTTACCTTAAATTTAATGTTAAATTAAGTAATTTAAAATATACATAAAAAAAATACAAGAAAATACCTTCTCTGGATTTTTCTCACTCAACCTTTTGGCCGGTAAACGTCATGAACGAGTAGACGGGAGCGTATTTTGGGACAGGCGAGGCGCGTGATTCTTTGAGGTATTGTTAAATTGTTTACTAGAATCAGAAATTTTTTCTTTATTAGTTAATGTATTTTTTTTTTTTACTTTACAACTTATTAAAAATTTATCATATATTTTTTTATAATGAAATTAATATATTTTATAAATAGGAGGATAGATATTAAATAAAATAAATAATAAAAAATTAAAAATATATTTTTATTTATGAAATTAAAAAAAAGTCTATTCATAAAAATAAACTCCTTTTAGTATACTAAAAATATATGTTTATTTACATAAAACAAACTCTTTTAATTAATAATTTAGTTACAATTATAATATCCTAATCTCATAATATTTTAATTATAAATATAACAAAATAATCATTATAATTTAATTCTATATAACCAACAAAAAAACTTGATGTTCATATAAAAACCATTGAATTCTTGTTATTAGTACACTTACATTGAATAAAAAATAATCATCTTTTCTCCGTCTCTATGTTATTGCCACTTTCTTATAACTACATTTATTATTTTCTTGTTTACAAATAACCAGATTCATCAATTTCTACCAATTTCACAGCAATATTGTTCTATTGTCTCCCTTGCTAAATTTAGAAATTCTCTAACCATGAATATTCTTCGATTTTAGTTTCGAGGCCAAAGAAAAAGGGATCTGGAGTCGGCGGACACGTGTCGAGAAACTTTGCGGCCAATGCGCTTGTGGACACCTGTAATCTAGTCGAGTCTAACGTGGCCACGTTTGAGAGCGGGACCCGGCACGTAAGTGCTGGACGTGTTGTGAACGTGTCGTCACTTTCGGTCACGGCCTGGAAAAGTCGTCGGTCGGTGACGGTGATTACTTGAATTATGGGCCAAACAAGTGGTCCCACGTGGCAGGACATGGG
>JBBYHM010000010.1:3734907-3747320 GCA_038381775.1 Adansonia rubrostipa | reverse complement strand
CTCCACTAAATCAACATTTCTATCATTTAACTAAAACCGAAACTCCAATCTTTTCACACCAGGTAAAGAAAATTACCAGCACCATTAGATTACCTAGATCTGCCCTATACTATTTCTTAGGACTATAGTTCTAACTTATAGGTTCCGACTTTTGAGACATGGTCTATATGAATTTGCAAAGAATGTTGCTGGATGCTACAGATTTAATTTAGGAATATAACTGTACAAAAAGAGAGACGGAAAAAAGAAGAGGGGGGAAGGGGCATCAAGTACTCTGAAAGAGGAGAAAATGGACAAAAATATACAAATAATAACCTGATATCATGAGGTGTGATAAATATCCATTGGGATCCTTGTGCCAGCGCAAACTCAACTAAAGTGTCCAAGCTGATTTTTCGGCTAACTGCATCCTGTAGAAATATATATATATATATATATATATATATATATATATATGGATTTGCTCAGACCACAATTTTATGCTTCTTGATGGAGATAATGTTAAGTAACACAAACCAAACCAACCACCACCACCCCTCACCCCCCCCCCCCCCAAAAAAAAAAAAAGGAAAAAGAAAGAAGCTCACCATGAACACATCAAACTCATCCATAGCTCGAAATGGGGCTTCAGTCATATCATGAAGAGCAAGAGCAAAGCATAATGTTGAGAAGGAACGCTCCCCTCCTAATCAGTAAATTATCAAAACAATATTGGAGTTAACATTAATCAATTACGAAACCGTCCAACTCATCTGACCATTAATCAATTAGATTAATGTGTTTTTAAAGATTAATCAATTAGATGACTTGGGAATGATAAACATTTTTGTGGATTAAAGTCATTAAACAATAGTCATGGAGCCACGTTTTAAAAATATATATATATATATATATATATATATATTCTAAAAAGGTAAATGGAACAGGACAAAGAAAACCTGACAGTCCTCTTGTATCACGAACAATGCTGCTTGATGCATCTTGAGGCATTTTAACCTGATAAAAGGATAAAGGAATCAGGAAAATCCATAATAAAATGCACATAGTATGACTTCAAACTGGCTTGTTGACCTGCACAAAGACATAAGTAGTCGAGTAAAACTACACTCAAAAGAACAAGTAGAATTTAGATAGCTTACCTCTACTGAAAGGGTCTTTTCTTCATAACTAACATTAATATGTCCGCTAATACCTTTCTTTCCCAAATGGCCATTAAATCTAATTGTGAAGATCAACCAATGAGCCAATAAGAAATAGTACAAAAGTCTCCCCCAACAAGAAATAATGAAATAAATAATCATAAAGAAGGCAACTTAATAATTGCAAGAAGCATGATCCATACTGCCAAGTCAACTCGCGTCTCAGAAGTGATGCATTACGTTGAAACTTTTTCCAACGCAAGTCGAGAGCTTTCTGACAAGCCTGCAATATTAGAATGAAAACAGAAAGAAAAAGATAAGAAACTTCTAGCAACCTAAGAAAAGACTTGAGACACAAGGCACCAATCATTTCTTTCAGAATTCACAAATTAGGATAACCAATGTTAAAATGAAAAAAATTATCAAATGCTATATAACCTACAAAACGGATGAAGAAAAGGTTCACATCACAATGGAAAATTACAAATTTTAGAAAAGATTATTTGAGATTACTAAATAGAGAACTCCATAAAATATAATCCTCATCCACACAAGAAAATTAGACAACCCTAAAAGTTAAAGCCCTAGGATCTATAAATAAAAACAAAAGCATCAGATTACCATATCTACTCAGAAGATGTGGATACTCATTAAGGATGTATGTCAACGTCAAAACTGAAATGAAATCCCAAATTCCCTACCCAGCTTTATTACATACTTTGACCTCACCCAGCAGGTTATAAAACGATAATGCCATCCTCTTCGCAGAACTTATAACAACATCTGTTCATTACAAGTGAGAGTTTTGACAAATCTTTTCCATCAAAGTTTCTCTTATTTCATGGAAAGTACTCATGTTGCCTTTAAACCACTCCCCCACCCCCAATAAAAAAAGAAACCAGAAAAAAAAAAAAAAAGCTTTCCTCTTTCTTTTGCTCTTTCCAGGTCTCTTTCTCTTTCACCGCCAAACTGTTCCTCATGTTGCAATCTTTATGATTGCAGAGAAGAAGAAAAAGTAATGAAAGGAAAGTAGTTAACTATCAGAATGCTCAAAAGCAATTGATCTTAAGATTAAGACCAGTGAACCCGCAAAAGCTTGCAAAGCAATGACGAACTGCAGCAAAAGCCAATGCTTCATAAAGTTTCTTTCTCCAGCAAATGATCGTTTTCTCTGATAGTTTCTTTCTTACTTCCTCCTCTCCCCACTCTAAAGCAGGTTCAGAGAGAACAACCAGAATATTCTGATCCAAATGAATTTCTAAGATACCTTAGAGGGCATAAAACTGAATCAACTCTGAAAAGTTTTACTTTGTAATATGAATCATTTCGCAACAAGCAAGGCCCAAGGAAAGAGAAGCAAACTTAATGCTAACAATCCTCTATATAGAAGAGGCTAACCACGAAGTAATTAGGAATGGACACCAGCTGGAACCAAGTACGCCAAGTTGAACAATGTCAAAACTCAGTTCAACAAGGTTAGCCACGTCAATGTATACAAAAGTCCAAATGCCAAATTCAGCAGCAAATTGAACAACAGTGGTGCTTACATCTAATCTTTCTCGAAAAGCCTTATAAGTTTGCAGTTTCCTTAATATTTTACGCTCTTTCTCCTGATACAGCATCCTAAGATCATCAATTGATTCCGAATATCTGCATAAAATAAAAAGTGAGCATAGAATCTAATTGCCAGCATATATTTGGGTATTTTAAAAGTGAAACATTGAAAATTAACCACACCCGTACCGATGGCTCTCATGCATAAGTCTCTGATTCAGTCTCTTTAGTTTGGCATCTAGTTGCTCAGTTGTGCTTCCATCCCAATCTCCTAAAGCTTCAATTTCACTTTCAGGACAAATAACAGAAGCCTTTCTATAGCTTTCCTGAAATGTTGCCAAAACATAAAATGGACTACAAATCATAGAGACAATTCAAATTATTGATTACTACATCTAAAAAGGCATAAAATCAACCTTATGGTTGTTTTCAATCTCCAGATATTGTGCCTCTGCCTCCTTGATAAGAGGAAGAACCTTGTTATTCATAACATTTTCGTAATGGACCCTATTCTGAAACAGAAAGTTCGATTTCTGAATTCAAGTTTCTACACAGCAGTTGCAGAAGTAAATGAATAAAAATTTAATGGACAAGAAGGCAAACCGCTTCTGCGTTATTTATTTCTTTCTCTATCTCTGTTAGCTCCTCCTCTGCTTTCTGAAAGGCTTCAATCTCCCCTTTTGTCAACTCTATAATTTGTATCAGGGGTAAATTAAATGCAAGTGAAACCACGTTCAGAATTGAACTAAACGTTAAACAAAATATTATTGAAATAATACCCCCTAAATCCTCAAATGATAACTTAAGAGTTCTGGCCTTTTCTTCTGCTTCATTCATCCTCTCTCGGAGTGTTTCTAGCAATGCTTCCTTCTTCTTAATTGCCATTTTAACATCCTAAAAGACAATTCACAAGAGGAATATATCATCAGAAAAGGTTTATTAATTTAATTGAATCAAAGTAGAAAAGCATAGTATGTAAGCCAAGCAATCATGGAACAAACTGAAATTTCTTGAAGAAGTTCATTAGTTGTTGACTCAGGCATCACACTGGCATCGACAACACGTGAATTTTTTGCATCCTGCAGTTTCATTCTCTTATTCATGAGATCACGCTCCACATCCAAGCGCCTTTTCTGCAGAACAAAGGAAGGAGTGAACCATGCAACATAGGACATACTAGCACTTATACACCCAAAAAGAGATACAGATAACAAAAAGAAAGATTAAAATATACAACTCGGAAAGATGAAGGCAACACCCATGAGACTACACACGGAATTGAGGCACACGCAGTAGGTAAAAACGACACAAATTTACTTTTCAAGATGGATGACATAATGTATAGAGGTTGGAAAACCATGAAAAACAAAATTGATATTTTAATCTAATTGAAGTAATAGATATATCTTCTGCAATATATATAAAGATCAAAGATTAGGAAGCATTGACACAGACACATAATGTGTGTACAACATGGTATGGTCACAAAGTTATGATATTTCTAATTACCATGGATATTGGCATAACAAGACATTGCAATAAACATAGAGTTTTTATACATTTTTATGTAGAAATATTCAATGAAAATAAGACCCAAAATAAGAATTTGGTTTATATCCATATTGAATAATTAAATTAATCCTACAATATCTTAAAATTGTAGTTACCTATATTATTTCAACCAAATATTAAAATAACGTATTGTAAATAAGTGTCCATTCTTTTTCAAAATAAAAGCCCTTTCTTCATGGGTCCATTCTTCATTCATAGTCCAATATAAGAACTAAGGAAAGCAAATTGGCAGCAGATAATGAATCTTGACTGCAATGGATAAGTGAACATTTTTATGCATCTAGGTATTTCTCCCGCCTTCACCTTTTACCATATATATTCCTCCTCATTTGATTAATTTCTCCGTGGACTTTACTCTTCTCTGTTAAGAGGAAAATATGAGCAAAAAAAATACTTCTATCCCTTATAAATTGACATCCCCACGTTGCCAGTGCATGTCTTTGACCGTGGCCATTTATCAAGACACTGGCACAAGGGGGATGCCATGTCCATACTTCATTGATCATAGACATAAATCTTTCAAATTCTGTCTACATGTCTAAATATACATAATTGAATGACACTAACTTTGAAGAAACGCTTACACATATATTAATAACACCATCAAGAAGCCAAAAAACCTGCAAATGTATTTGGCCTCTAAGAGACGAAACATTGAGACAAGCACAACAACACATCAGACTCATGTCAAAGTACTTCCATGTCCATGATTCAGACTAGTATTAAGCTCGAAAAAAATTTAAAAAAAAAAAAAAAGGAAAGGAAATCAATTTCAGAAAGGAGAAAAACAAAAGAAGAAAGGGGAACAAGAAAAGGCCGGCACCCAAATAGTAGCACATTTATCGGTACCTTCTTATTATCTAGATTCCTGCCAAAATCCTGAAGCTTTTTCTCTGACTCCCTCTTCCTACTCTTGCACTGATCAATATCTTGTTTAACATTTGATACATGCCCTTCAAATTCCTTAATTTGATCACCAAAAGAACCACAAAGGCGCCCAATTCTAAGAATTTTCTTTAAGGGAAGAACTGTCTGAACTGAACCGCGTGAAAACCTGAGAAATCAGTAAAATATCCAACTGAGTGACTGAAAATCCAAATTTAGCTGGTGGGGAATTATAACACAGCACAAAAAGCATCCAATTAACAAATCCTGTAACCAATCCCGTGCTTGGGCAATTTCAGTAATCAAGCCAGCACTTGGTCATTCCTGTAGCCATTTATTATAGATTGTTTTTGGGAAACTACATCTGAAGGATTTGTTTCGCATGTGGATGGCAGGTTTGACTAGGTAACATAATGAAAATGTATTGAATGAAAACCCAGAAATGATGGTTCGACCCCACCCAGCAGCAAAAAAAAAAAAAAAGAATCAAAATTTCAATTTCAAGGTTTTTTTCATTTAAAATTTGTGAACTTGAATGAAAGATTCGAATTCAAGATGAGAACAATCTTAGATTTGAGAATGGGACATCTTTAGGCAGAATTTGACTAACACCAACATAAAAAATTGATTTGAGATTTTAGATTTGTGCCTTTCAGAACAACTTTAAATCCTTCTAAATATTGTATTTAGATTTAAATTCAAAATTCAATTCCGCCCGCACCCTAAAGCCCCCCAAATATAGGTTCCAACAATGACCAATAATGAACAATATGAGTAAATGAAAAAAAAAATGATGAGGACATGAAAGGAGATATAAAATTACTTCTTGACTTACATTCTAAATCCATCTAAGGTGAAAACCTCCATCACATTCGGTATTTTTTTATCAAATGCAACTACTCTTCCCATGTTGTAATCTTTAACAAGAACTTGCCTCTCAGCTTTACCCTGAAAATATAGAGAAGGTCAGTGCAAGACATAAACCAGTGGCAATAGCTCCTTAGGAGCAAGTATGAAAATTGAAGGACCGAGCTTAAGCCTTCTGCTAAACTGACCAACACCCCATTGGAAATAAGATAATGGAAACTTTAAATGAAAAGAATAGGCAGTGAGGGTTGTTAAAATGGAAAAATATGTAAAACAGCAGGATTTAGATTACAAATTATGATGAGAAGCATAAATTACCAAATCTACCAGAACGTTAAAAACAGTAGGATTATCACAATGTAAAACAGATAAAGTAGTTGGGTGGTTCGTCTGGGGAAGTGAGTGATTTGGTATAATCAACCTACAACAAAAACAAAACCAAATATCAAGACTGAAACTATAGTCAAAATCAGTGCTATAAAAGGAGGTTTTTTAAGAAACTTAGAATTCTCATCCTTTCACCTTGGTCTTGAAAACCTATGTATGACAATTGGAAAATAGTTATATCTTGCCTCCCTCGCACATTTTCTAAGAGCAGAAGCATCCTCTGAATTTGTCACAATGAATGCATTTAGCAGCTTCCCAACGGCTTGTTCAACAGCAGGAGCCCAGGTTTCACCATTGACCAATGTCTGCAGCACAATAACCAACTAACAACAGTTGCCAAAAAGTTGTCCAAAATTTACATAATATGGAGAGCAGTGATACCTACGGTTGTAATTAAAGAGCAAACAAAAATAGGGAGAAACTTTTAAATCAAAATGCCTCCAAAATCAGAAAAGAAAAGATCTAAATTGAGATCAAAAACCATTTGCAAGTAATTTTTCCAATAAAAACTTCAACTCATTAGCCGCAAGCAATTATTCTTTCAGTTTAAAAGTCCCCAAATTGCCTCGTGGCCAAAGAAAAGTTCAATGATGTTCATAGAGATATCTTAGAGATACAGAAACTTGAAAAAGATCCAGAGCTCTGCAGCCAATCCAAATGAACAAGCAAATCTTATATTATAAAATAAAACTCCAGTTGTTTGGTTCCTTGGCATAAGAAATGTGCTCAAAAATTTCCTAGAGCAATTTTCCATCACTCACCACATGAGCGCCAATTGGACCAATAGGCGGCATGGTGAATACATGATGATGCCTCTCAATTTCACGTAGAAGACGAAGCACTCCATCCCCCCCAAAAGCTGTAACCTGTCAAAGAAACATGGAAGAAACCAAAGTTCAAAGACATCCATAAAATGTTCATGGAGAAAACAAGCACATTCACCCCCATTTCTTTTCATCTAAAACCAATAAAACAAAAGAGTTCCACAGACCCTGTTGGTTTGATGCAGACTAAGCTCACGAATTTGATGATCAAATTCACGCTGCTTTGTTTCATAGTACTTAATCTATAAAAGAGAAAACCGGATCAGTGACAAGGTCTTCAAGTGGAATGGTTTTCTATAGGCTATTTGCAAAAATAATAATAATAATAATAATAAAAGCCATTTGCATATGTCAAAAGTAACTCTTCTACACACAACTGAACACATAAAAAGGATAAAGAATCACTGCAGTCAGAAGCAATCAGATATAGAGCATTTTGAAGCAATAATTTAACTTCCATAACCTTGACTTGGCATGTGATCATGCTGGAACTTTATATGTTCCATGATCAGTTATCCTCAAAACCTTTACCATCTAAACACACCATAAGAGGTTTATACTAAGCAGACATCTAGCTATCAAACATAACCGTAACATACATCACCACAAAATAAAAGATTGCAATTTGAACTGACATTTAGTCATTTCATGTGCGCACATAGGAGCAGTACTATGCAAACTCCATGTGGCCATTTCAAAGTACAAGCTGAACTGTCCCAACATCAGACAGAATTCTGCGAGGTATAAGAATGTGATAAACTTCTAAGTTGACCACTTGACTATAAAGAAAGCGGCAGGGAGTAACCCCACAAACAGTTTGCAGTTGTTGCCTGATTTTGAGCTACACTGCATTGCTGGGAAGCATAATGAATTTGAGTTTGACTGCATTTCCAAGAAGAGCAATAACCAAATCGATCATGGCTAAAGAATAACAACTGAAAGCTCTTCTTTTGGCTTGCTCAGGAGGTAAGACCAGAGTGAGGTTAAAACTAGATGAAGGAAACAAAGATAAAGAGAATATCAAGTATACAGCAAGATATTTGAAAACAGCATCATCATCTTCTTTTAGGGCAAAATATTATACAATCATAATTCAATTGCGAGAAAACAATTTAAAGAAAAGAATGCATACCAGAGAGTGAAAATGGAAAAGCAATTCACATCCATATTCAAGTTAATAATCTCTAACATTCCCCATACCTCATCATTAATCTTCTTCAGTGCATCCATTTCTGCTGAAATTTGTTCTGACAAAGTATTTTCCTCATCCTTCAAACTGAAAGGTAATAGTAATTTAAGGGTCCAGATAAATCTAGAATAAAAAAGAGGTAACAGGAGCATAATGAATAAGGAAATGAAATAATTAATAACCTAGAAAGTAATGATTTGACATGATCAACAGCATATTCAAGTTCCTTAATCTGTTCCTCTATTTCTGATTCTTCAGCCTGCAGAACAACAAAAGTAAATCAGTAAATCCTCTATTCCAATGAAGTATACCAAAATTAAACAATCCATTCACCTGAAACTCTATATTGCCAGACCAAACTACTTCTCAAACAACTACTAGATAAGAAAAAATAATCAAAATAAGGACCCAAACAACAAAAGCAACATGTTTATTGCCATTTTCAGTTGGATGGGGAAGGTTAGTCAGCAATTCACTAAAAACAACCCTAGTTTAATAGTATGATGAATTAGAAGATAAAAAAGCAACTTTTCTCAAACAAACCATCTTCATGCTTACCAAGGTTTAATATAAGAACAAAGGCTTGGAAAGCATTAATCACTAAACTTCATATTGCTACCAATGACAAAGACTATCATGAATAAGAACAACCAAAGATTTTTAATGAAATCACGAAATACAGGTCAAAGTTCAAAAACATAGTATCAGATAGGGGAAAACTGGCTTTTGGATTTCTATATTGCATGATTAAGCCCTACCAGAGTCCAGTCTTTAGAAGATGTAAACAAGAGCTTATTGTTCTTTACACTTAAATGCATAAAAATGCCCATCTTTACTCTTGCCCAGTGTTATGGTCCACGGCATAGACTTAACCTCAGAATATGATAATACAAATATTCTTCACAGCATATCAAATTCAAAAAAGAAGAAAAATAGCACATAACGCATGAATATTAAGATATCAACTTAACACATACATTATTCAAAATGAATGTACCTCGCCAGTCACTAGTAGTTAAAAAAAAAAAATAGATAAAGAAGTCGTATGGAAGAAGAAAAACTATTAACAAAGGCAAGGAAAGACCTGTGTATTTTTAATATGTTTCTCCTGAATATCATGGGCTTGTTCTTCAAGCATCCTAACATCACTCAGCATCTTATGAATTTGCTTAGTGCTGCGGCTATGCTCTTCTTCAAGCTCAAGCTTTTCTTTTCTTGCCTAAAATGAACAAGAGATGTAAATTCACAAAATTAAAAATAAATAAATAAATAAATAGATAAAACTCGAATGTAGAACTATAAATACTATGGTCAGATGCATGATTACACAGCATACAAGCAAAAAAGCTTACACATATTATGAGATGTTATGACAGATTCAATAAACAGACAATATGAAAACTCAATACTCAGCTTCTTATTCCTATTAAACCATGACTAAACCAATTTTAATAAAGAGTCGTACAGTACTCGCCCTCAGTTAGTTACAGAAACAGATTAAAGAAAAATAAACTGATAACAAGCCTAGCAACAAAGCAAAGATAAATCAAGTAATAAGGATTAAAGCACTTGAAATGGCAGACAACATAAGATAAATGACTCAACCTCACTTTTGAAACAACAAAGATCGGAAACTATTAACGTACCAAGCAAAAAGCATCCCACAATTCATCTTTCCTTCTTCTCACTTCAGATGTTTTTTCCACCAACGATGCAACTTGAACTTTCTTCTTTGAAAAGTGTTCCTCCAACTTCTCCAATTTATCCTGCAAATAATCAAATTTTTCCATGGAATGAATGAGGGATAAGCTTTTAGCGGACCCCCTAGAAAAAGGAAAAGATAATCAGTCACAATACGCCTTCATTATAATGACTCAGGCAGAAATTATCAGTTTAACCAACCGGTAGGAAATGCAAAGCTGTCCTTTTGCTTTGTATTTAAGGACTTATTCTGACCTTTAACAACAGCACAACTAAGATGAGTTATTATGACATGTTTTATCCAAGACATTATTACTCACCATTGTTGAATCAATTTTAGCTTGGCAAGTGGGAATGCGGTTTTTCAACTTTTCAATATTCTTCCTTTGCTCCTGTAATTGCTTATCCACATCATACACCCATGACCAAGCAAGCTTTTTCTTTAACAGCTGCACCTCCTGGGATATCTGTTCTACACGCTTTATGTTTTCAATCTTTTCTTGCAACTCACTCAGTTCAAGCTGTATGGGTCTTATCAAATTTTCCAACTCATCAACAAGAGCATATGCATCCTTCAATTGTTTAATAATGCTTTGTAAAAGTTCATCAACTTGTTGAAGAAGTGTGGCCTTAAAAAAGAACTGAGTGATAAATAGTGTCAGACTAATGCCCACATGGTTCTTTTCATAATAAGTTGTTAATAAACATTACCTTGAACTTATCTTTGTCATTCCCAGAATGCAAAAACTCCCTGCTTTTGTCTTGACTCATAATAACACATGGATTCTCAACATCAATCTACAGAAGGTAGAGTACAAAATTTCAAATATTGGTGTAATTAAGCTCACAAGAAAGTGTAATTTTCAATATAAGTGAGAAATCAAAGCAAAATGGTTGTCAATAATTGTCAAACATGGGGAATAATATTGGAAGTAAAAACACAATCATGGTAGGATGTTATGCACCATAAAAAATTGTCATCAATGCGCCCAATATGATGATTTAAGATTTTAGCATGTCACATATCTACTAGTTTAAATACCACATGCAATATACAACTAGTACAAACAAATTAAGTAGTATTTTAACCACCAGACGGAAGACCGTATGCAGTCAAGAAAACAGCAAAATGCTGCCGGTAAGAAAGTTAAAGCATACGTCTTAGGGTAAACACTCACATTGAAATGTTCAACTAGCTCACGAAGGTCCTCTTTGCGACTAGCAATTTTTCTACCTGTCCAATGCCTCAGATGTAAGACAAGATAGAGCAAATACGATAACTGCTTTAGCACCACATTTACAACCAAAACACTAAACCAAAGAAACTCATGATACATAATTTATACAATACATACGGAAAATTGGACATTAAAGAAACGCTTGGGTCACCAGGCTATTAAAGCAAATTGATATCACAAGGAAATTGTTCGAACCTTGACAATCTTTCAAAACAGTGGAGCTCGTTGAGTCAGAAATCCTGCGTTCTATAATTATGGTATCACCATATATTTCTGGCTTAAAAGAATCGATTCCTTCGTTTTTAATGTCCACTTGAACAGTAGCATAACTGAGAATTTAAATAAAAGTACATCGGATATATCAAACAGATTAACCGTAATTACTAAACCGATAAAAAAAATTAAAAGCAAAAAAGGGAACCTGCAACCAGTCTTTATAAATTCCTTCAACTTAGACGCCCTTTGAGTTTCTTTAGCGCGACAGCCAAACGCGATGCATAAAGCGGTCAGTATCGCGCTCTTCCCACCTAAGAACAAATAAAACCCAACATGTCGTTTACATTACAAAATTTTCACACAGTCACAAAAAGAAAAAAAGGAATCGTATCATTTTTATGAAAAATAACTAACATAATTCCAACATGCAAAAACAAATATATATATATATAAAGAAAGAAAGAGGAGATATGTACTTCCATTTTGACCGGTGATGAAATTGACCCACTCGCCGAGTTCGATTTCGAGACTACTATGGCACATGAAGTTCTCTAACCGGATCCTCCTAATAGTACCCGCCCCGGATCGTTGAGCGCCGTACATTTGACTGGATAAAACCCTAGAACTGCTCATGATTGTATCCTAGAGTTTCCTGATCGCGAAACCCATAAAATTACGAGAAACGAAAAATTAAAGCTGTGAAAAGAAAGAAGCGACCATACAGGGAGCCTTGCCCTCGAGTTGGGACTGGGGAGTGTTTAAGGCGGGAAAGGGTAGTGACAGTGATAGTGTCACGGAGGAAGCCTTGCCCTTGCGTTGGACTCGGGAGCGTGTAAGGCGG
>JBBYHM010000010.1:3682645-3702569 GCA_038381775.1 Adansonia rubrostipa | reverse complement strand
AATCAAAATAAATAAACAATTAATGATAGATTGACTTTGTAATTAACCATTAAATAAATATTAATTAATAACTAGAAAATAATATAAAACTAAAAAAATTACATTAATATAAATAGATTTCTCCTCAATTTTAAGATATTTGTATAATTGTTACGTGAATATAATCATTTTTTTTCTTTTTTCTTAGGTTACGAGTGACTTTGACTGCCGTACATACAACCGAAGATATAAAAAGGCTTGTAGCAATATTATCTGACTATGTCAAGTTTGTTCCCACCAGCCATAGCTCCAATAACATAAGTGCCAGGCTTTAGAATTTGTGTGATAACTTTGGATCATAATTAAACATGGGATGGGATTCATTATTGTTTTGTTTATCAACAAAATAATGGTCGGGAAATGGCTTGACCTAAATACGTGACGTGTATTTGTGTCTCTCAACGTGATTTGTGTTTGTGTAATTCTTTCCTCCATTTGTACCTTTATTTCAACATAATAAATATATATTCATGAAAGCTACGTTCTATTGACTCAAAATTTGTTTTTGCTATCAATTTGCCCCCCCCCCTCTTCTGGTATCATGCATGCTAGAATTCACATGAACAATGTTACCAATTTTCAATTTGAATGTTTAAAAGGGTTTGCTTAATTGCCTACACGTACGGATTAAAAATTATTTATTTAATATTTTAAGATTTTTTTTTTTGTGTTTAAAACATTATTTTGAATGAAATTTAGAAAAAATGATGCATTAATTACGTTTTTCTTTATAAATATATAACTTTAATCTATGCTTAGAGACATCGGTAAATATTTTTCATTTTAAATTATGATTTTTGTAAATAATTTTATAACTTGGTCATATCATAACCCTTTAAAAATAATTAAGATTTTGATTTTTTTTTAACAAAAAGATAGTAATATAAAAATTTATATAAAAAGAAGTTGCAAATATTAAAAGTCAAGTTAAATTAAATTTATTAAAATTAAGATAAGATCAAAACTATAACTTGAAAAAGTAGTGAGACGAGAAAATTTCACTAGCTTAGAGCTAATAAAAAATTTATTATTTTAAAAAATTTCTCTATGCATAAAATTAAGTACGAAAATTAATTTTAATTATACATGCGAATGCATATGAGATTTTTTTTAATTAAAAAATAAATTATAATAGTTAATAATTATAGATTATTTTATTTTTTGGTACATGAGGACTAAAATAAAAACTACATTCTAACAGCACGTTTACCACAAGCATCAGCTTGCAACAAAGGGATAATGCTACTTGGAGGACTGTCAAGTCAAGTAACGCCATAATCCGCTTCTTGAGCCATCTTAGCTAAATGGTCGGCACCACGATTTCCTTCTCTAAAGACGTGTCTAATCTCGATGATCCACCTTTCCCTAATAATATCACAACAATCACTGATCAAAGATCCAAAAGGATTGTACTAATCCAAATTTAGATTTAAAAAGTGAACAACTACAGCAGCATCAAGTTCCACAATAAGCTTTTGAATATCAAATATTTCTGCCAATCGTAGACCCTCTCTAACTCCCCAGAGTTCTGCTTGCAAACTATTAGTTGAGCCGACATATAAAGAAAACCCACAACCCACTCCCCATTTTCGTCCCTAATTAATCCCCCAGCAGAACCTCTACCCGTGTTGCATTTTACAGCGCCATCAGTGTTCAATATGAATGCACCCAAGAGAGGTCTCTACCATTGCACCCATTTCAGTCCTTGAGATATTCGAGCAGTCAGTCCACTCATCGCAGTAACTATATTCCTTGCAGAATCTCTAGCATATCATCTTTATGCCTTGAAAAATTGCTTTGTTTCTATTGCGTGACAAAGAAAACTCCCCATGGAACTTGGAAATTAAAAGTTAAATTACTTTTTTCATAAATTTTATTTATTTATATTTTATTTTAAATTATCTTTTAATATTTTAGTGATTAAATTTATATCCGATTGATTTGTAGAGACCCTAATAAATTTTGAATCAAAACTATTTTAAGAGACAGTACAATACAAACTAATAATTTTATTGAAATAAAAGTTTTTTTTTATGTCAGAAAATGAAATTAAGTTTTTGGTACAAAAATAAAATAAAATTAAGTTTAAGCCAATAGAAATAGTAGTTTGAACGGCTGCGTTTTTGCAATTGCATTTTTTCATGAATTTTTTGTCCTGTCTGAAGCCTAACTAAGATATGGGCAAAATGCAGACATGTTTCGAAGTTGTTGGCTGCTGCCGTTTTCAAATTCCTTACGGCACTTCCTCTTTACTCACATTTTCCTACCTTCTCTAACCTCTCCAAAGCGCATACTTTTTTTTTTTTCCTCTTCTTTGGTGTGGAAAATGGGGGCGAGTAGCTTATGGGATAAATGGGTTGAAGAAGCTCTTTCGAAGCTCGAATCTTTGAAGCTGCTTCGATCTTTAAGACCCCTTTATCTTTCCAACGAACAACAGGAAATGCCCAATGTTGGAATTTCCAGTGAAGAAAGATACGAGGTGTTCCACGAAATGCAGCTATGGGATCGTTCCTCTGTCCAAGTCTCTGTTTCTGAAGCCACTTACCACCAATGGCTTCTCGAGATTCCCAGTTCTGGTACATTCTTTTCTTTGTTTCTTTTGATTTTTGGTTTGAAAAGAAATGGGTTCTTTTTATTTTGCTTTTATTGTTATTTAAATGGTTAATGTTTAATGAATGACTGCAGATGCTAAGAACTGCCATTTTTTTTCTTCTTCTTTGCGGGGTGGGGGGGGGGAATCAGTGAACTTTGCTCAAAAAAAGATTTAACTTTGAAGTTTTGTTTATTCAATTTTACTCATTGGGCTTGTAGGAGATGAGATTGTCCCTATCGAAGGATTAGCTGATGATAAATATGGCACGTGCCAACAACAATTCAAGCAGCTGATTTTGTTCTCTGGTAATGATTACTTGGGCTTGAGTTCGCATCCAGCAGTCCGAAAAGCGGCTGCAAAGGTTTGCTCCATGATTGACTTATCATCTTATGAGATAATTTTCTGCCACATTTTTTTAATTAAATATTTTTCTTTTACTAAATTCATTTCGTAACAGGCAGCTCAAGATTATGGAATGGGCCCAAGGGGCTCTGCTTTGATCTGTGGATATACTTACCACCATAGATTACTAGAGTCAAGCTTGGCAAGCTTAAAGAAGAAGGAGGTATTTACCTATGATTAAATTTTACATCTATAGTTGCCTATTTTTAACTCTGTTTGTTCTTCAATTAACTCATTTGTTGGTATGTTCAATTCATTAAGTGCTTTAACATGTTTGGGAAAATAATAATTAATAGTATAGCTTGAATGATGCAAAACAAGTGATCTTTTTGTCCAGATCTGGATTATAAATATTAAATTAGTTTTTTTAAATCCATTATCTGTTATGTGAATTATACTTAGTGTGATATTCTTGTTCTTTCAGTATCTGTTCTTTTAACCATCAATATTCTATTATAACTTTTTAAGCTGAAAACTGATTCTTTCCTTTTTCTCTTTTTTCCTTTTTCCCAATTTATGCTTTAGGATTGTCTTCTTTGTCCTACAGGGTTTTCAGCCAATATGGCATTGATGGTAGCTCTTGGAAACATTGCATCTCTCCTTGCATCAGGCAACGGGCCTTTGAAGGATGAAAAAGTTGCCATTTTTTCTGATGAGCTAAACCATGCGTCAATAATTGATGGTATTCGGCTTGCTGAAAGACAAAGAAGTGTAGAATTCTTTGTATATAAACACTGTGACATGTCCCATCTCAGCACAGCGTTGTAGGTTTTACTTTTCACTCAGATTCTATGATGATCGTTCTTTTGCTAGGAATTTCTCTTAACATGTTACCTAATGGCAATGTATTCAAATTTTGACAGATCGAGTTGCAAAATGAAGAAAAAGGTTGTTGTGACTGATAGGTTAGTCATGTTACAACTGTATGTTACAAGGCCATTTCTTTAATATAAATAAATAAACAAACAAGCTTTCTCCCATGTTTTCATGCTTATTTGGATGTCAAAGAAGATTGACTTTCATGGTTGGCGCTCTGTATATGCATGTAACTATACCTTGCATGTTTTGGATCTTATCAACCAATTATGTCTTCATGATTGTAACTAGATTTTTGCAGCTGTCTTCACTTATGAACGAGGATTATTTACCACATATTGCAACTTACTATTCATGATGACTGCATGGCTAGAAACCTGATTTCTTCATCTGTTTGCTTAACGCCTATTCTTTATTCTTTTCTATAGCTTGTTTAGCATGGATGGAGACTTTGCACCTATGGTGGAGCTTGTGCAGCTACGCAAGAAGCATAACTTTTTGTTAGTCATTGATGATGTAAGTTCGCATTGGCATTTTTACAATTGCAAGAAGCTATTAGGTGTCTATTTTATGGATAACTTGTGCAGGATTTAATCCACCCTTCAATCTAACTCAATGCACATTATTCATTCTAGGATAAAGGAAAGATCTAATTTAAGACAATGAACTTAATTTTAGTGAAGTATTCTCCATTTGTTTCCGGTCATTAGCTTACACTGTAGCCTAGACTTTTATTGAGCTTGTCCATGGTATAGAGATGACAGATTTTTTTCCCCCTCTTCACATGATTTATTTCTAGTATATGCCATCAATAACTAAGAAATGCTGCTCCTATGCAGGCGCATGGAACATTTGTTTGTGGCAAGAGTGGTGGAGGAGTGGCAGAGGAATTTAATTGTGAAAGAGATGTTGATATATGCATTGGAACTTTGAGCAAGGCAGGAGGTTGTCATGGTGGCTTCATTGCCTGCAGGTAATTTATAGTTTTGTAGTTTTCTAACATAAAGAAGACTAGGAAAAAGCAACAGAACAGCATCCACAAAAAGGATAATGGAGAACAGAACTATTATTTTCGCATTCAGGCGTAAGAACTTTAGCCTTTCATTATTGAGTGTTGTTATGAGACTTATAGGTGTAACATGATAACTAGGAGAAGATGCTTCTTTAAATGGAGAATCTTTGTCCGCTCAGATTCTTCAATTCTGATGAAAAACTATATTTAAAAAGCTTTTAAATTACACCCTGACATAATTGAAATTTATTTAAGAATGTTTTTCGTATTTCCCCTTAAGATATGTTAGCTCACAATTTAATTTGACTGTCGTTTTCCAGGTTCCTTTACATCTATTTAATATATACTAACTCACCAAAATCTTGTGTAATATAGGAAGTACTCTGAATTGAATGTTTCATGCCCTTTTAAGTGAATATATCATATTTAGTAACACCAGTCTGAATGCCATCTTATCAGCAAAAGGTGGAAACAACTTATCCAATCAAGGGGCCGTTCTTTCATATTTTCTACTGCAACACCAGTTCCTTTAGCTGCTGCTGCACATGGTAAAGTTCAGCATCATTTCAATGAGATGCATAATCTTATTGTTATTATCTTTTTTGTTGGTGCCTGGCCAATTCAACAAAAACAGATGCATTCTTCTTTATTTTGTTAATTTTTATCACGAGTAGGATTTATTTCTGCTGAATTAATGATCCCTATAGGTCTTAGTCTGGGGGAATTAACTTCTTGGAAATAAAAGAGAGAATGGCTGGGGGGAGCACGGTGTTGCTTAGTTATGTGATCGTTAACTGTCGGAAGTGATGCTCCTAGAACAAAACATTAAGTGATCATATAATGTACAATGTCAGAAGTGATTTGCTATTTGCCAGATGTAATTGTAGCTTTTGCATTCTTGCTAACAACATAAATACAACTTAGCAGCTTCTGTCATTGTGGCAAAAAGAGAGATATGGCGTCGAAGAGCACTTTGGAACCGGGTGCAGGACTTTCGTGCTCTAACTGGAATTCCTATCTCTAGTCCGATAATATCTCTTATAGTAGGAAGTGAAGAGAAGGCCCTGAAAGCTAGCAGGTCTCATCTCTCTCGTGCCCCCTTCTTCACCATATATAAAAATAATTCCTACGCGTTGCTTCTAACTATTCCTTCTCTCATGAACAGGCAACTGCTGAAATCTGGTTTCCATGTGACTGCAATCAGACCACCAACAGTGCCTCCCAATTCTTGCAGGTTGGTTGCACTTAATTATTGTCATCCATCTTGTTGATTTCAATTGTATGGTAATATTTCCCCTAGTCCTCTACTAGTTAATAACCTACTTTGGCCCCTTTGAGTTTATCCTCCTATGGTGTCGTGCATGTAGCATAAAGATGCCAAACCTTTGGCAGAAATCATTATGGATGTTCTGAATCATGCCTGGATGATGGAATAGGTTGCTAGCGATTTAATTTGCAATTACTTTCAAATATCCTTCATTCAATATAGAAAGCATGCCCTATTGACAGTGTCTTTTTCTTTTCCCTAATTCCAGTTTGATGCATATTACTTGTTTTTTAATTCCTGCATACATCAATCTAAATAACCCCTTTTTATACCATTGAACTAGGTGTTAGCAATAAGGTACCCTGAAGTTGTTCCTAAAGAAGTGAATATTATTAATCCTCCGATACACTCTGTCTGAAGATGTACGACTAATCATTCATCATAAAATGGTACTGGATATTAAAAAAAAAAAAAAATTGCGAATGCAAAGAACAATGGAATTAAATACCATGTTCATTTTAATGTGGACTTACATGTTTTTTTCACTTCTTGTTTAGGTTGCGAATCGCTCTGAGTGCTGCACATACAACTGATGATTTGAAGAAGCTCACATCTGCACTCTCCGATTGTATTAACTTTCAAGAGATCAGCAGTAATAGCCTCAACATATATCCTAAGCTCTAGGTTCAGGTTATTTTCAAAGATTGCAAACGTTTAATGTGTCTTTTATTTAGGAGATCATGTTTGAAATACTGTGTATCGATAAGGGCATTCATCTTCTGGATGCACAATCACAACCATGAAGATTAAATTGATGTTAGATTAGGATTCAATTTGACAGGGAAGTTAGCTTCTCTTGGCTTTCCCACGAGCGTTCATAATTGAGTTTTTTTTTTTTTTTTAATTTAATTATTAGTGTATGATTATTTACTTTTAAGTCCATTTTTGATAATGGGAGAATTCAATGCACCTTTGATAAAATATGAATGGCGTATATTTAGTTTGCTTAAATCAAAGAGCTTTCTGTTTAGAAGAATTTCCTGAACCTATTAAAGAATATTTCCACAATGAAATTTGGAGATTTTTCTTTCAGCTGGAACAATTATGAAAGCTTCTATTTCTTCTACGATCTGCTGCACCTAGCTGACCAAAGAAAGGGCTTTGACTAGATTATTGAAAGCTTTCTCATAGCATAAAAACCCTATGAACCAAAACTCAAAACCATCCCATGTCACTATTTCTATGTACTTTTCTGCTGGATTCTTCACGTTTTCACTCCGGTAGGCTCTTTTGATCTTCCTTTTTGGTATCAAAACCTGCACCACATGTTTATATTTGCATTTTAACTTTAATTTGCTATAAAAAAAAACTCAGGAAAAAAAAAAGGAAATGTTGTTTAACCTTGTAAGGCACTGTTCCAAGTAATTGTCCAGAATGAGAAGTAACGTTGATTGATCTTTCACTGCAAAAGGAAAGTTTTTCAGTAGAAATAAACAACAGTCCTGCTATTGGACCGGCTGTTGTTGATAGATAGCATTGGAATGACTTCAGCAGCCGCTCTCCTGCTTTCACAGCAAATATTTGTTTGAAAACATTGTCCCTTCCTCCTCCTTGAATTATTCTTGCCCCCAAACTCAACTTTCCCTTCACTGTTTCTGACAACTTAGATCCCATCTTCACTGTAATCTTAAACATGCATGATCAGCACCATCCTTATACTTAAAATAATTGTAACAGTAACGTTAGTCAATCATATAATCAAGAGGATTACCGTGGCCAATGATCCTCGATGCAAAGTTGCTGCTTTCCTTCTTCAACATGTAATCATCTTTTCCTGATTCAACCTTAGATCAAAGCATGAACAGAAAAAGAAACAGGAGCAAGGCTAATTAATCAGGAAGGAGAAGATTTAGAAAAGATGAGGTATTAGTGCTTACTGGATTTGAAGGAAGAGGTAGCAACTGAAGGACTTTGGGTTAATTTAGCTTGAAAAATATGTTTCCATGGAGTTTTCCGATTTGATCGTTTAGATGAACTTTCCATAAAACTTACTCGGGATTGCTCCAAAAGAAGGAAAACCTAAACATAAGCCTTATCTCAGGATATGAACTTTAAGGAAGAAGAGCAAAGCCTACTTAATCAGATCACTGGCACTGCTAATAGGAAAAAAATCACTGTTCCAGGTTCATATATTTATAGTGAGATTAGTATTTTGCCAAATATTTGATGTTGATCAGTTTCAAGAGGGAATTTCCAAGTTTTAATTATTTTTTTTAATTTGAAGATAAAATGAGATTATTATCTTGAGAATAATTATCTTAGAAACTATTCTATCATTAACCATATAAGTTAATCTTTTTAACTACTTTTATTCAATGAAGAAAATTGTTTCCCAAGTATTGTAAATTTATCTTTTTAAATTAAGTACTACTTACTAAATAAACATAGTAATTCTAGAAAGAGTGGCATTCAATTTCCTGGTTGTTTCAGTTCTACGATTCTCAAGGTGTTCATGTGCCTGTGTTGCTTGAGAAAAAAGGGTACTTGTATATTCACCTATTTAATTCAAAGATCATGACAGATTGTTACTAATTCCTTGTTTAATTAAGGATGCCACTCGACATTCAAACTTTATTCACAAATTGAGTTAAATCATAGTTTGAATTTTTTTGATATTATTTTACTTAGACTTTGATCGTGTCGCACTTGAATTTATAAAAATTTTATTTAAAGCAATCGGATTAATAAGTTATTGTCACTGCAAATGCTAGTAAATGGAGTCCAAGCCCAATATGTATTGGGCTAATATATTCATGACCCACTTTGTACAATGACTTTGTGGAGGTTTTAGTTTAAGCCCAATCACCCCAAGTTCCAAAGAAGTAGGCTTTTTTCAGTGTTGGAGTTTTAACTTACAATCTCCTTTCTTCATTGCAAAATTTTGGACTTCATGGTTTCGGTCCCCAATCGGCCATAATTTGAAGGAGGAGATGAAGTACAAAAACAAAATATATTTCTTACATATATGAAAGGATAATACCTGTACTTATAACACACCAAATTAAAAGCATCTGAAAATAGTTGCTTCATTTGAATCTTTGAACTGTTAAAAGAACAGAAACATAAATTACAGAATTATATGTTAATACTTCCTTTAATGAAAAATTAAAAAAAAAAAGGAAAAGACCAATATTATTGGCTTGATAATTTCAAAAGTAAGCAGGATATCATATGATCCAAGGAAATGGGAGCTTTAGCTCTTACAAAACGTTATCAATTAAAACATGGGAGTGGTACAACTGTTGCTGGTCAATACCAAGAGCAGAATATTCTCTCAAATTTACATTTTTTTATATAAAAAAAGTTCGAGGATAGATAAGTTCATAAACGCTGAGATTCGAATCCTTGGGTGCCATTTTGGTTGCATTTGGGTCGCATGTTCGTAAGAGTAATAAAATGAGTGTCTGTCATCCAATAATTGAGGGACTCTGTTTGGACAGATTCTCTTTGTCTTGTCGAAAAACCAGGCAAGTTGAGTTTATTAGTTCAAGCCTGATTTAATAATATATAATATAATTTTCATCTACTGACAGTGAAGTTAATACGACTCCAAAGTTCCTACTTTCTGGTTGAATGTTCAACCCCACATGCCCTTACAAAATACAATTAACAAGTGAAGGATGGTACTGTTTTCTCTTTTATTTTTTCTTCATTTGAACCCAATAATTCATTGATATCATCAAGTCAAGATAGACTCCTGCAACCATATTCTTTCCAAATTATATGAAACTTGAAACAGAGAGTACTCTTATCTTTCCCAAGCTCAGCTGATTTCAGCAATGGCAGTCGCTTTGGCAGTAACAGGTGAAGGTGGGCAATACAATGGTCGGATGACTTGGTTTGTTGTTCTTTCATGTATGATGGCTGCCATGGGAGGAGTCATCTTTGGCTATGATATTGGGATTTCAGGTTTGTCTCTGCAAAATTATTTGTATAATGTAATCTTTTCTTAATTGCGTTGACCCTTTATGGCTAAATCTAGTTTTGAGCAGAAAAATATTTTATATTTCTACCTTTTTCCCAATTAGGATGAAATCTTACATGCTTACAAGTATTACTATCAGCATAAACATTAAAGTGAAAGCTCTCTAGTCTAGCTACAGTCTCTAGGCTGCTTAATTACAATATTTTATTTATCTAAAACGGTAAATCCCTCTGTCAGATCATCCTTGGCAAAACAGCTACATTTTTCGGGAATTAAAGAATAAGCTGAACCTATGTTACTTGGGTCCAAGTGTTGGATATTGATATGTATTTGATACGAGTATATTTAATATTTTAAAGTCTTCTTCTGTCTATTTGGAGGGTCCTTATGGAATCATATTCCCATACCCAAATACAAAAATATATTGGTTATGAATACTGGACACGAATATATAAAACAAAATCGGAGCAACATATAGCTGTCAACCAATTACATATTTTTGCAGTAGGAATAATAGGCTTGGAGGCTTTGCCAAAGCTTCCTATATTACTCCTGTCCCACCATAACTTTGCTTAGATGTAGGCTAACCAATCTTAGCTTCAGGATGATAGCTGCAAAAGACTTTCCTTTATTTTTGAAAGATTGAGCAATCTACACCTTAGAATCCCAATTACATCCTGTCTTCTGCAATTCAGATGCTGGAAGAATCCTTTACCAAATTTTTCTCTAGATTATGATCAAGAAAAGACACGATTGGAATCCAGAAAGTTTAGATGTGCTAGTAATAGCAACACCACAATTTTGCAATCTGTTTAAAATCATAATCCAAGCAAGAAAAGCATGTCCTGATATAATGATACTGAAATGATGTTAATCTATGTTATTCCACCTTCTCTTGCCATAAAGGCAATGAGCTTTAGCCTTGACAAACATGCAATGTCCCTAATTATGCCATCATATCTGCTTAATCGGTTCTACTAGATTACAAGGCCTTATTGTTGCATATGCTTATCTCTCTGTCATCACATGGTGAGCAGATGGCTTAGTCCTACACTATGTTTACCTAGACTGGGGTGAGTGTTGGATGCGGATATATACCCGAAACGAATATGCTCAATTTTTTTAAAGTTTTTTCGTATATTTGGAGAATCACACCCCATGTCCATGACCAAATATGTGTCAAATATGACTCTCTAAAAAAAATGAGTCCGTGTAACATAGATCCTGCAAGTTAAATCAACAATGTCGGCAGTCATTTTATGGGCTTATTGTAAAGGTATCCGAATACCAAAAGAGCAAAAAATTGTGGTCCAATCCAAAATTGTTCAACGTAAAAGGAGAATATCCAGAAGGAAAGAGGGTTCAAGCCATCCAAATCTTGAGTGAAGCCAACAGGAGTCAACTAATATAACAGACAATTAATTTTTCAAGCAAGAGTATGTAACTAAATCCAATAATTTGATGAACTTGTGAAACTGAAGTACATATTCTGTCAAAAAACAAGAGAAATAAACTGATTGCATCAATTGTTAGTATTTCTTAAGATAGTTCCAATGATCTCTTAACTATGTGAAGGTGGAGTGACATCTATGGAGCCATTTCTCAAGAAGTTCTTCCCAGATGTATATAGAAGGATGAAGGAAAACACCAAAATCAGCAATTACTGCAAATTTGATAGCCAACTGTTAACCTCATTTACATCTTCACTATACGTAGCTGGGCTTGTCGCTACTTTCTTTGCCTCATCAGTTACAAAAGCTTTTGGTCGCAAGCCATCAATCCTGGCAGGAGGTGCTGCATTCCTTGCTGGTTCAGCCCTTTGTGGTGCAGCTTTCAATGTCTACATGCTGATATTTGGTCGTCTCTTGCTTGGAATAGGGGTTGGATTTGCAAACCAGGTACATGCTTTAACAATTCCACTAGAATAGTCATCCAATTCTCCTGAACAATCTTAATTGTTGAACAATTCAATAATTATTCTGCAGTCAGTCCCTCTGTATCTGTCAGAAATGGCGCCACCTAGGTACAGGGGAGCAATCAACAATGGCTTCCAGTTTAGTATTGGCATAGGAGCATTGGTAGCTGGCCTTATTAACTTTGGCACGGAAAAGATTGAAGGCGGTTGGGGCTGGCGTATTTCATTGGCCATGGCAGCAGTTCCAGCCTCAATCCTAACACTAGGTGCAGTTTTCCTCCCGGAAACACCCAGCAGCCTTATCCAGAATAACAGTGATCATTACAAGGCTAAAGTGTTGCTGCAACGTATACGAGGCACCACCGATGTCCAAGCAGAACTCGACGATCTCATCAAAGCAAGTTCAGTCTCAAAAACCATCAAACACCCATTCAAGAAAATCATACAAAGAAAGTATAGGCCTCAACTAGTTATGGCAGTAGCCATACCATTTTTCCAACAAGTGACAGGTATCAATGTCATTGCATTTTATGCCCCAATCCTCTTCAGAACAATTGGAATAGGTGAAAGTGCTTCGCTCATGTCCTCTGTAGTAACCGGCATTATAGGAGTTGGATCTACATTCATATCAATGCTCATTGTAGACAAATTCGGACGAAGAGCTTTATTCATGGTTGGGGGAATCCAAATGCTTATCTCACAGATACTCATCGGAGGAATCATGGCAACTCAACTAGGGGATCATGGTTCAGTGAGCAAAGGTTATGCGTATTTAGTTCTAGTTTTGATATGTATATATGTAGCTGGTTTCGGATGGTCTTGGGGTCCCTTGGGATGGTTGGTTCCGAGTGAGATATATCAGCTAGAGATTCGATCCGTTGGGCAAAGTATAACAGTTGCCGTCAGCTTTGTGTTCACTTTCATTGTTGCACAAACTTTTCTAAGCATGCTTTGCCATTTCAAGGCTGGGATTTTCTTCTTTTTTGGGGGATGGGTGGCATTGATGACTGCATTTGTGTATTTCTTGTTGCCAGAAACTAAGAATGTGCCAATTGAACAAATGGAAAAAGTGTGGAAAAAGCATTGGTTTTGGAAAAGAATTGTTGGAGATGATAATGATGATGATGATGATGACGATGAGAAGATTAAGATTCAAGGAGATTGAGATTGAACTTAACAGAAACAAGGAGATGAACATTAGAAAAACAAGTTTGATTAGCAATTCTAGTGATGGAGAAACGTGGATTTTTTTTTTTTTAAATTCTATGTATAAATTAAGACCCTAGAACCTTGATTTTATTAGACAGTTGAATTATATAGTCAGTCCACTTAGCATCTTAATCAACCTTTTTACTTGTGATCAAAATTAAAAAAGGGAAAAAAAAAACAAAAATAAGATAAACACGAATTCAATGCAATATTTATTAAAATTGATAATAAAATTAAGGTATCTCAAGCTTTATTGGAATCGAATCTTTTTTTTTTTTAGAAAATATTATTTAGATGTCAATATGGAAATTCAATCATATCAAAGCTTAAATTGTTGAACCTTTTGTATACTATTAATAAATTTAAAAAAATAATTAATTAATATAATAAATAAAAGTAAATAATATTTTAATTTTATTTGTAAAATCTTAAAATTCTAATTACAAACGATAATGTATAAAATAATTGACCAATATAATCTTACATGTTTCTGTTTAATTATAAGTTGATTTTGACTTAAAAATATTATATATTATAAAAATATAATATTTCAATTCTATTGATTGCAACCTTAACCTCAGGGTTTGTACAAGCCATTTTGGACCATCCAAAGTAATTGCATTCTTATCCTATGAGAAACAGAAAGGCTTTTGTCATCTAAGTCCATATATTTAATGTGATGTAATGAAAGATAAACTTTGTCAATTTTTAATTTAATTGATCAACTAAAGTAAGATATTTTTGCCTCCACCCATTGATTGTTGCCCCCAATTAACATTATTAAATTCCCAAATTAAAGTAAAATGAAATTTAGTATTTTAAGAAGTAATTGTTAAAATTAGTTTAAGTGATAGTTTAAAATTTTGCTAATGGGTTTTTTCAAAAATTAGTTAAAATTAATATATTATTTATTATATTTATTAAATGTAATAATTAATAATTTTATTTACGCAGCAGAGCAGAGCCGTTATAATCGTTGGGACCATCCAGAGCCATATCCCGGTATTCTCCGAGTTATTCCACGTGGCTTTTTCTCATTTGTTAAAACGGTAAACTTGAAAAAAAAAAAATACACTTAATATTTAACTTTTGAACTCTTACCATTACTACAGTCACTTCTCTACGGCTAAAAACAAAATAAAAGTAGAAAAAGAAAAAAAGGGAAAAGTAGTAATCCGCTTTCGACTTTCGCCATCACCTGCGGATTCAACTCTCAAAAAGAAAAGTTCGTTTTTGATCGTCGATTCATTTAAGCTAAATCAAAAGGTATTTTTTTTCCTCTCAAAATTAGTGCTTTGTGGTGATAATTGATTTTGATGATCATAAAAAATGATTATGTATCAATTCAGCTTCGCTTATTTTCTCTCAATTTTCAAATCTTTGGGGTTTTTTTTTTGCAGTTTCTTTTGATATTTCGTTATTGATTAGTTTCCGGTTTACATTAATCGGAAACGATGCCTTCAGCCGTGTCGCAGCAGTGGCAAGAGAAGGCTAGTTGTTTTATTTCTTCCTCAGGTACCCTTTTACGATCAATTCTTCATTATATTCTTTTTTTTTTTTGTTATTGCGACAGCAGCAACTCATATATATATATATATATATATATTTTGTTCACAGGGGTGAAGCTAAAGGAAGCTAGCCAAACAGCTGGAACTTTTGTCGGAGAAGTTGCCAAGGATGCCAAAGGCAACGTTACTGACGTGGCGGAACGATTTGGCTCCATGGTGAAAAACCGATGGGCGATTCTTCGGCAGCCAGCGACAAGACATGCTGTGCAAGAGAGTCTTATATCAGCTGCTGCAACGACGGGAACCTTTCTGAGGAAAGGCATCACCGGGACTAAAGACAAGGTTGCTGTTGGGAAAATAAAAGTTGAAGAGGTAAAACAATTTAGCTCCAAAATAATTTGTTTGATTTTTTTTTTTAATTCTTACATATTATTATATGTCTTGTTCAATGTATTAACTACATCCTGACTCAGTGTGAGAGCAGGGGCTGTCATGTAAATTTTGAAGTTTTCTGTTTCGTGTGGGATACTTGTCTATGGTGTTATACTATTGCAATCTTCTTCCGTGATTGATCACTTCTTTTTAATTGTTATTGTTTGTTTCTTCTCTCTGTCTCTTTTCTGTCTAACTTCTTGCCTTAGGGATTCCCTTTCCCTCTGTTATTTACTCTGTTAGATTAAAGCTTGCATTCTTATTAAAATTCATGTTATGCTAGAGCGATATCTTTTTTGTACCCTGTGGAAAGGGCATTGGTTGCTTGTTTGTTTTGGTATTGAGCATCACTTCGTTACTGCAAAACTTTCAAGTAACTAATGAATTTGGGATACTTTTTGTTTTGTGTTGTTATGGTATTTGTTGATGTTATAGTTGATCTTGTGTGATTAAAAATGCAATATATTGATTCTTAATACAAGCCATTCATATAACTGTCATTTTTATTACAGACTAGGCTAGTCTAGTCTTCTACAGAGGTTATGGCAAGAAATGACATATACGTAATGTTGAAATTGTTACAGGTGGCAAAAAAGACGGCACAGAAAAGCAAGATAATTTTGACAGATATAGAACGATGGCAGAAGGTATGGTATTGTGCTCTTTACTTTTATTTTTGTTGTTTGCTTTTATATCTTGTCTTCTTACATGTGCTTTCAACCTTCTGAACTTCTATGATCTTATCATGTGTCTTCCATTTGCAGGGTGTTGCCAGCACAGATGGTAAGTTTATTTATCTTGGCCAATGCATTTTCCAAATGGTGACTTCTTTCGGAATCCATTTCATTTTCCTTCTCTCTTTATGAAATTTTGATTAATTTTGGTTCTACTTTATTCTTTCAGTACTCGTCTAGTTGTCTTTGAAGAGCACAAAGTGAATTGCTTGTGTGGTTTGCCAATAAATTTCTACCTTAAAGAGCCAGCTATTGAACTTGATATACTTACCTTTCCAAAATCATCACCTAGCATCAGGAGCATCTGAGACAGTTTAAGACATTTTTTTTGGGTGATTCATCAAGTGATAAAATCTTTGATTTTTAGATATAGGTTTAGGAACTGCTTTGAATTGTAATTCTTGTTTCTTATTGCCCTAGCACTCATGTAGCTCTTAATCCTGCTCATCTTGTGGAAATGCTTTTGTTTTCTACTGTTATAAGTTTTAAAATGCAATAGTTTTATTATTTTTACAACTTTTTAGTGCCGAAGGCTTGTTTTTATTGCACTCCAGTGGTCTACGATTTTCTTAGTTCTCAGTTCTGTATTTCCGATGCTTTACTAATTAGCATTTGTTCTGAAAATAAAATTGGTTTAAATTTGTTATGTTATCGTAGTTCCTTATTGACTTGGTCAATTATAGGGCAAAGGTTTTTGCAATTTTATTTTTCATACTTGCTCATTGACTAATATACCATGATGCAGTGATGATTAATTTAATTACTCAAAATTCTATACATATTTCTGGCAACGCATAGTGCTATCCACCTTTGTTTTTAACTTTGTCCTCAGTATTTGGAGTTCCTATTGAGGTTACGGTGCAACGGCAGCAATCCAGCGAGCCCATTCCTCTTATATTGGTGAAATGTGCAGATTATCTTGTATTATCAGGTTACTTAGATCAAAATTATGGATACTTATTTCGTAAATGTTATTGCAATCCCCAGAAGGTAACATATTTGTTTTAACCTTTTTAGGTCTACATTCTCAATACTTGTTTAAAGCCGAAGGAGATAAAAAGGTCGTTGAGCAATTGGTTTCTGCATACAACCAAGGTATCTTGAATGTTATCTGCTTTAATTTGACCAGAAGTTATTCTATTTGGTTTGCATCATAATTTGTTGTCACATGTATATCACAGATTTCAATGCCACAATTCCAGAGGGTGTGAACCCAATTGATGTAGCGGCTCTAACCAAATATTACATTGCTAGTCTTCCCGAGCCACTGACTACCTTTGAGCTTTATAATGAGATCAAAGGTGCCCATTCTAGCATACATGCTATGAGAAACGTATTAAAGAAGCTTCCTAATGTAAACTATATGACTCTTGAGTTCGTCACCGCATTGCTGCTTCGTGTTAGCCAGAAATCAGTCCTTAACAAGGTAGGAGCTCTCTCTCTTTCTTCCCATTTTCATACACTAATGCACTCATGCGTGCACTGCCTGTATAAGGTCGTTTAAAGTAAGGTTGAATATAGTTGTAAAAGCTTATAGTACTTCACATATGTGAAAGTAATCATTGAAATCTTGCTAACTTTAATAGTTTTGTTAGTCAAAAAGGATCCAGTCCCATTGAGTAAAAATCCCATAGGCCATGCAATATTCAAACCTTATGGGAATTAATTGGATGAAGATTTTGTTTGAAAATGAATTGCCAATGGCCATTCAATTTTCAAAGCTTTAAATGCAAAGCCCTGAATCTTTGCAGAACCGTAGAAGAAAGAAAAAATTCTAGGTTTTATTCACACATGAAACGAGCTTTGCCATTGCCTGTATAAAGAGCTCAAATGCAATTGTTTGATGCATCAGACCGAGAGAAAGAAAGAACAGATAGGCATTGTGAAAATAGAGAGTGAGATTAGTGTTCTATTGAGAGAGCAAAAGCGAGAAAATAAGGTATTCAACAATTGGGTCTTTGGGATATTTATTGAGGTATTGTGATTACAGAGAATTACGGTACTCTGTCCAAGCCAAAAGAGATTTGGGATATATTCTCAAAGATGTAACTTTGTTTTATTTTACCAATTGTTGTGAATCTTCAGCTTTGATCAAAAGCTTAAGATATTATACTACTGTAATTTGCCTATTTTCGTAATGGATTCTACTCGGATTTTATCCTGTGGTTTTTTTTCTATTTTGGAGAGTTTTCTACGTAAAATTTGGTGTCCTTTATTTCTGCATATAAAATTACTACTTGGCTTAGATTTTATTTTCCCAGTATTATTGGCTGACTGAGCTATCTAGATCCTCGGGTCTAATCACGTTATTCCGCTATTGTTTTTGTATGAGGGCCCAAAAATTTTACCTTGTATTGAGCAATACTTTGGTTCGTTCTATGAACCACTGATGGGCTAAAGCTAACTTGATGGTCAAAATGAACTCTACTGAAGTTTTCATGGATAATTTATTTCTTTCAGGTCACTGTTCACTGGTTTGTATATGGTAGTTTCTTGTTTCCTTGACCCCCCATCCCTCCAAACAATTAACTTGTAGTCATGTGCTTACTGTTGTTATCAAATAACCTATTAACAATGTTTATTGTTGTTTATCTAAAAAACAGATGGATGCCCGAAGCCTTGCCATGGAAATGGCCCCTGTTATTATGTGGCAGAAGGACCGGAAACCTGAATCTTATAGGAAATACTGGAGTCATCCACCCAAAAGTCCTTCCAAGGGTAGCATGGATTCGAACCCTGCTTATAGTGCATGGGACATGCTTGCTGGTAAACTTTCCTATAGCTACAGTCTGCCCATATGTCACTGTATTGTGTGTGAGAAAGCATATTTTCATGCAATAGGACTCTGACTTTATATCATTCAGGGGTACCTAATGCTAAAAATTTATTTGATAGAATTAGTCTCTACTGATGGAAACTAGTTCTTAACCACAGGATTGGAAGTAGTGGAAAATTAAGTCAAAAAATTTACTTTGTTGTTATAGATAGTTGAACGCAAACCTCCACACCCCTATCTTTCATGATTTCTCATGCTTCTTTTTCTTGGGAACCAAAACCTCCTTCGGATTCCAAAGCTCCCAATACATTTTTTGTTTGTTTCTGTTGCTAACGGCTCCTTCTGTTGCATTGACCCTTCTATTTTAATTGGATAGCGGTGCATTAACTTATGCTTGTTCTGAAGAAATGGTGACTAAAAATGTTTTTGAGCAATTAGAAGGTTCTGATTTTCCTTCTCTCTCTCTTTCTCTCTCTCTCTCTTTTTTGCTACAGATGATGGAGAAGTTACGGATGCTTCCTCCCACATTCCTTTGGATGATGTTATGCCGGTTGATTTCGGTGCCATTGAGGTTATTCAATGCCTTATAGAACAACACAATCCCATATTCACAGATGCTAATGAGACAATCTGGAGATGATCGAGATGAACCCCTTTCCTCATGCCACATAAAAGCTGCCCGAGAAAATCTATCATCATGGGTATGAAATTCAAAATTTGATCAAGATGATTGGTGTGAAGTAATGGATATTTCGTTGGCAGCCAAATCTGATGAAGCAGTTAAACGTGTGCCTGTACATTTTAGTCATCAGGGGGTACTTGATTGTATTTGTAGAAATATTCATATTGTCTATCATAATAGCGACTGCTTTAAGTGGAAGTGTTGGTTTGTTTTTCAGGAAAACAAAAAGATGAGAGTAAAAGTCAATTCGTTGAAGGTTTATTAGCAACCCAACTCTATTCAAAGCCTCCTCTTTTAAGTTTTAACAGTATTAGTGGCAAACTGGCAATAGTGAATATCACAAGAACGAGTTGAAAATGATGAGCGATCCTCTGCAGCTGTAATATTCATATAAAGTTCCTTAAATGTATCACTCTTACTTCTTGCTTTCTAGGATTCAGGTTAATGTAAGTATTTCATTGCCAAAGACAGCTTGCTTATCAATTACTATCTGACGAGAAACTCGCGTCTTCAGGTTTGGTCTAGGCTTGTTTTAACCCATCTAGGACGACAAC
>JBBYHM010000010.1:3629567-3682545 GCA_038381775.1 Adansonia rubrostipa | reverse complement strand
GAGAAAAGGCATCATGGGGACCAAAGATAAGGTTGCTGTTGGGAAAACAAAAGTTGAAGAGGTAAAATTTTAGTTCTAAAAATAATTTAATTTGAAAACTTATTTAATTTTGTTAATTTTCTTGCGGATTATTAAATGTCTTGTTCAATGTTCGAAAAACTACGTTGCGTGAGAGAGAGGATGTCTTCATCCGTGATTCATCATTTGTTTTAATCGTGATTGCGAGCCTTTTTTCTTTACTCTGATCGTTAAGTTTGTGTTATATCAAAATCTATGTCATGCTAGAGAGGTATCCTTTCTGTACCCTACTGAAAGGGTATTTGCCACTTGTTTGCTTTTTAATAGGCAATTCATTCTGTTGTTGTAAAACTTCAAGGGACAGATGAATTTCCGATTTTGCTGCTTTTCTATGTTAGTATGGTTTTTGATGATGTTGTGTTGTTAAAAACAATCAATTGATGGTTATTGGTCATTTTCAACAGATTAGGCTACTCTATGCTTCTAGAAGGTATGCTCAAGAATGAAATATATATTTAATGGTGAATTTGTTACAGGTAGCAAAAAAGACAGCACAGAAAAGCAAGATAATTTTGACAGATATAGAAAGATGGCAGAAGGTATAGTATTGTGCGGTTTGCTTTTATTTTTTTTCTTGTTTGCTATTATATTATATTTTTTTGGTTTTCTTACATGTAATTTCAAGCTTCTGAATTCCTCTAATGTGGTATCCGTTTGCAGGGAGTTGCCAGCACTGATGGTGAGTTACTCTATCTTGGCCAGTGCATTTCCCAAATGGTGACCTCTCTGGGGATCCTTGTCATTTCCCTCCTGTCTTTCTAAAAATTTTAATACCTTTTGTTCCAGTTCATTCTTTCAGTGCTTATCTAGTTTTCTTTGAAGAACACTATGAATTTCATGTTTAGTTTGCCAATAAATATCCACTTTAAGATCCAACTATTGAATTTGATATTTCCTGTACTTAAAAGTCCAAAATCATTACCTGACATCTGGGGCATCTGACGCAGTTCAAGGCACACGCTTTTCTATGACTCTATCAAGTGATAAAATCTTTGATTTTTTTATATTTAGGTGTAGGGAACTGCTTTGAATTTTAAATCGTGTTTCTTATTGCCTTTTGTGCAGCTCTATATCCCTATTTATCTTTTGAAAATGCTTCTTATGTCAACTATTATAAGTTTTAATATGCATTTCTTTTTATCATTTTTACAGCTTTTTCAGTGCCAAAGGTTTTTTTTAATTGCATTCCAGTGCTCTGCTATTGTCTTTAGTTTCAATTCTTTTCAAACTTCACTGATTAGCATTTGCTGTGAAATTAGCATTTGCTTTAAATTGGTTTTGTTGTCGTAGTTTCTGATTGACTTAGCCAATTACAGGGCAAAGGCTTTGTATTTTTCTTATCATGCTTGCTCTTGACTGGTATAAGCCCCTTATTTTTTTTTCTTTTTCCTCAGTATTTGGAGTTCCCATTGAGGTTACTGTGCAACGGCAGCAATCCAGCAAGCCCATTCCTCTTATATTGGTGAAATGTGCTGATTATCTTGTATTATCAGGTGACTTAGATGAAAATTATCGGTACTTATTTAGCAAATGTTAGTATGTTACTGCAATACACTCTTTTCTAGAGGGTAACATATTTGTTTTGACTTTCAGGTCTTAATTCTCAGTACTTGTTTAAAGCTGAAGGAGATAAAAGGGTCATTGAGCAATTGGTTTCTGCATACAACCAAGGTATCTTGCATGTTATCTGTTGAAATTTGATAAGCAGTTATTCTATTTGGATTGCATCATAATTTGTTTTCATATGTATATCACAGATTTCAATGCCTCAATACCAGAGGGTGCAAATCCAATTGATGTAGCAGCTCTAACCAAATATTACATTGCTAGTTTGCCTGAGCCACTGACTACCTTTGAGCTTTATAATGAGATCAAAGGTGCCCGTTCTAGCATACATGCTATGAGAAACGTATTAAAGAAGCTTCCCAGCGTAAATTACATGACTCTTGAGTTTGTCACTGCATTGCTGCTTCGTGTTAGCGAGAAATCTGTCCTTAACAAGGTAAGAGTTCTCTCTCTCTCTCTCTCTCTCTCTCTCTCTCTCTCTCTCACAAACACACACACAGTTTCTCTACATCCATGTCCATACACTAATGCTTACATGGATGCCTTGCTTGTAAAGGTGATTTTGGTTAAGGTTGAATCTAATTGTGAAAGTTGACATTTCTCCACTTATGTGAAAGTTATCGTTGAGATCTTGCAAACGTTAATATTTTACCTCGTATCAAGCAATAGTTTGATTCCTCCTATGCATGCACCATTAAATGTCCTAAAGCCAACTTGATGGAATCGACCTCCAATGAAGATTACATGGATAATTTATTTCTTTGAGTTCGTTGTTAGCTTGTTCACGTATGGTCATTGTGAACGAAATGCCTATTTAAAGCAGTTTCTTGGTTCTTTCATAATTGTCCTCTCCCTCTCACTCCCACCCTCTAAACAGTTGACTTGCAGTCATGTGCATAAAGTTGTTATCTGTTAGATAACTAGTACGTATTAACAATGTTTGATTGTTGTTTAACTTGCAACAGATGGATGCCCGAAGCCTTGCCATGGAAATGGCACCTGTTATTATGTGGCAGAAGTTTCAAAAACCAGAATCTTATAGGAAATACTGGAGTCATCCACCCAAAAGTCCTTCCAAGGGTAGCCTTGATTCAACCTCTGCTTATAGTGCATGGGACATGCTCGCTGGTAACTTTTCCTATCTGCTACATTCTGTCCATGTATCACTATGAAAGCATTATTTCATGCCAATAGGACTCTCAGGGGTACCTAGTAACTTATTTGATAGAATATGGTCTGCATTGATGGAAGCTATTTCTTAATCACAGGATTGGAGATAGTGAAAACTGGGTGAAAAATGTTCCTGTATTGTTTTAGATAGTCAAAAAAGAACTTGAACCCTTTTTTCCCTCTTTCTTTCTTGCTTTCTCTTCTTTCCTGGGACCCAAAATCTGCCCTAAATTCCAAATTTTTCCCAATACACCTGTTTTCTACGACTGACGGTTCCTTCTGTTGCTTTTGCCCTCTATTTAATTGGATACCGCTGCTTCAACTTATGCTTATTCTGAAAAAATGGTTACTAAATAAGTTTTCAAACAACTAGAAGTTTCTTATTTTCCTCCATCTTTTTTTGTGGCTACAGATGATGGAGAAGATACGGAGGCTTCCTCCCCCATTCCTTTGGATGATGGGATGCAGGTTGATTTTGGTGCCATTGAAGTTATTCAATGCCTCATAGAACAACATAATCCCATATTTACAGATGCTAATGAGACAGTCTGGAGATGATCGAGTAGAACCACTTTCCTTATGCGACATAAAAGGTGCCTAGCAAAATCAATCATCTCTTGGGACGAAATTTCAAAAATTTGGTCAAGATGATCGTCATGCAGAAGTGGATATTTTGTTGGCTGCCAAATTTGGGAAAAACACTTTGCTTCTGTGGTTGTACATTTTAGTCATTAGGGAGTTTCTTTCAAATGCGCTTGTATTTGGAGAAATTTTCATTTGTCGACTTGTCTATTTTGGGGATAGGGATGAGATGTAATATGCGTAACCCTAACGTGACTGCTTTGGATAGAAGTTCTAGTTTGTTTTCAAAAAAAGAAAGTAGAAGTTCATTCTTTGTAGGTATTTGGAATCCTAGTGTTAAGGGTGAATGATAAATACCTATATGTAACGCTTTCTTTTTAGGTGAATGAATAAGTTGACAACGACAAGAATCCTTCGCCATTGCCAGAGGTGGTGTGTAAATTATTATCTACAACTTTATTCCTAGCCATAGCATTGGTATTCCGCGTATTCTATTGTGTTTAAAATATATATTTTTATAAACATTGATATTTCAATAATTTACATTATATAGATTTTGATATATTTGTGTATTTATGTCGTGTTTGTGTTGATGTATTCATATCCTATGATGTTCTAGTTATTTTTGCATGAGATGTTCAAAATTCCCAGATTTATTAGGGGATGTCCGTTGGTCATTCAATGCATAAGTGAACGTAATAGGGGAATGTTCATTTCATCCGCCAGCTTGAACTCTCATGGTCCCTCTATGGAGAGGATGTTGGTTTTTAAGACTGTATTAAAGGTTTAGAGACCAGAACGAAGATCCCAATCCTAAAGTCATCTAAGAACTTGTCACATTAATTTTCCTTTTGTCAATACAAATCAACATAGATTCGATATTAGTTATAAGATTAATTAACAGAACTTGGCAGTTAGGGAAGCCCCATGAGTTAGAACTAAAAACACAGGAACAGCTGTTCCAAAACTGCATAGATTTTACCACTCTGATGAGGTTGGAAGTGGCTCGAGGTAGTCAAACATGTCGGTCGGGAATTCATCAAAGAAGCTATCAGGAGTTACAGAGTTTCCTACGTTTTCCTTCCCTCCAAACTGAGCATTGTCCTTTATTCCAGCTGATGGAATCCTCGTCAATGATTTTTGTTTATTTTCAGATTCAGAAGCTTCCTGGTTCTTGAACATGTCCACAAAGTTAAAATCAATGGGGTCGGGGGCACATTCTGGCAAGACTGGGAGGTCCAGTTGCAGTTGTGGTAGTAAAGAATCAGGGTCGTTCACGGAGGGCTCCATCAGTGTGATCATCTGAATCGGATCGATATCTAGTATGGGAAGACCTGTTTCCAAGTTTAGTAAATCTGGTTTAATTAGATCAGGTAAGGACACCATCTTGAGTTCTTCCAAGTTTGCTGGAAAGAAAGGACGTTTAGATTGATCCTCATGGGATGATAAGCCTTGCTCTAATGGGATGCAGTTGCTTGGAAGAACCTGAAAAAACAGATTACCACACATTACCCGACATGGCTGAGGGAAGTGCAAACTTCATGTTTTATAGAAGAAAAAGAAAGCATTGGTGTTAGCTTAGCCCATGTTACCCAGATTCAAAAGCGAGTGTTGATCTTAATTTTTTTCTAAGTTTTTTCATATATTTGAAGATCATACCCTATATTTATATGAACATAGGTGTCAACACGGATACTTCAGGAAAAATAAAGAATCCGTATACATGAAGATTCAAAGCTTAGCGTTGATTTTTCTGTCGAATGAATTACCCCCACAATTGGCATTTCATGGAGAACAGGATCTTTGCCTTTGTTTTTCGGCGACTTGGATGTCGGTGCCTGTAAAATTCTCTCCAGACGCTTTCGTCTGGCACTCCAAAAATTCTTCACGTCATTATCTGTTCTTCCCGGCAAATGCCTAGCAATCTTCGCCCACTTGTTTCCGAACTCTGCTTGCAATTCTATCACTACCCTCTCTTCGTCTGCTGAAAATTTGCATCCACTAGGCATTTGCGCAAATGTTTTTCCCCAGAAAAAAAGATTGATTAATATGCTTCATTAGATTCAATCTAATTACGTAATAAACAGACCATAGAGCAAACATCAATACATTTTTGTCCTAGTCCTATCAACCCACCATCCAGAAAAGCAAAAATTTAGCAACACTGAGAGATAAAACAATCATTTTCTTTCCTACCAGCTAACTTAGTTTTGGGATAAATGTCGAATATGAATACAGGTATGTGTCTTAAGATGAATGACTAGATACAAATATTTCAAGAAAAATAAAGAGTCAAAATAACGTAGATGCAGTTACAACCAAGAAACCCCGACTGAGAAAATAAGAATATATTTAAAGAGCACATTTTACATACTAAGAACATAGTCAATATGCCTTCTTGTCACAAATGTAATGAGGAAACACTAAGATGAACCCTATGGTGGAGTAAGGAGAGAAATGATGAGAAACTTACGTCTTCAAGTTGGGTCTAAGCTTGTTAACCCATCTAAGACGACAAGATTTTCCGGTTCTGGGTAAAAGTCCCATGGATCGAATGGAGCTCCAGCCTCTTGGACCATATTTTTTGACGTAGTTCATTAAGATTTCATCTTCTTCAGCAGTCCATGGCCCTTTCTTTATGTATGTTCCATCACTTTGTCTTTCCATTCCAAGAATTTTCTCTCTTTTAATTTTATTGCTTATAAATCACAAATTCAAAACCCAAGTCACTAATCCTCTTAAATTATCTGCTTTTTGGCAAATGAAACCAAGGGAATGTTTTGAGGATATTCATGGATGATAATTGCAGCCGCCAATATAACCTTCCCAAGTCATCAAAAAAGTCCCTCTCAACCTCTCAAAGAATTACAAGTCAGAATACACCATTGGGGATTTATAGAACTGGAAGTTCAGAGGATCCGACCTTCCACTCTCTTTTTTTTAAGTGACGGTTAAGGCGGTTAGTGGGACTCTCCATTATCCATTAAAGCCCGCTTCTTTTCCCTACATTTCAAATCACGTTATGAAAATCACAAAAAAACCCCTGGCTTTATCCTTAAAATAACATCATAAAAACCCAAATGGACAGCACTCCCAAGATTTTTGATTGGCCTGTCACCCGCACGTTGTCAAGGTATCATGGGACGCTAGCCTTTCACAATCTTCACCTGCAAGTCCCAGTTTGATTTCTGTGGAACATGGGATCAAAACTCATGTATTGATCTAAAAGTAGGATCCTGAACTCTTGCAGCAATCATATATTGTACATTTTGAGTATCGAGGGTTCTGGATACCTCTTTGAACAGATTAACTAGCTCTTTTTCTTCCTTGATTGCAGGGTGTGTGATGGACCAATTGCTGGATCTTCTGCATATGCCGATGATGAAGTTGGTGCTTCTGGTGCAAATGGAGATGGTGACTTCATGATGAACTTCCTTACATGGTATGTAAGAAACTTGAAATTTTGAACTTCCAGCTTTTGGATCACATTTATACTTACCAAGCATAGGTAAAAAGGAAGTGGAGCAACTAAAATCCTTTCTTTGATTAGCATTGTTTTTGGTGTTATGCTTAACATCTTGTTCATGAAATGGCAAAATCTTTTACCCACAAAAACCAGCATGGTCCATCCTGTCTACGTCGTAATTTGCCTTCTCAAATCACCTTTTGCAACTGTTTCAATTTAAATAATCTGATGTGCTAGGCGTGAAAATTATCTGATGCACGCAAAAGACATAATGCTTTTATGCTATATTGCTCCGACTGTTCATTATTCTTAAATTTTCCATATTCGACACCTAAGTCCACAAACATAGGTGTGAAGATATAACCCTTCAAAAATCCTTTAAATATATAAAAAACTAAAGAATATTAAATATATCCCTAAACCACATGCGACATTAACATCCAAATGTTAGTAACATAATTTTTTTTTGTGTTGTCAGATGTCAAGTTGTGGAGAACATGAGATAAGGAATGGAACTTGCTGCCAAGGATGCAATATCACGAATTGCAAGAAAATTTCCAGATTCTATGGGAGCTGTCGTTGCTATTGATAACACACTGGTGTGCATGCCGGTGCTTGTCATGGATGGTCATTCCAATACTCGATCACAAGACCCAGATACAGACGATGCCATGAAGCGGCTTCTGCCTCTGCACTAACAAAATAAGCATATAAATTGCCACCTTTCTGCAGTATCACCATGAATGTTCAACAATTCCTCCAAGGACGTGTCTTGTTGTATACTATAAATGAATTTTTTATCAGTATCATGACATGAGACATTTCTGACTTTAACAAATTAAGAATTTTACATAAAAGATCATTTGGATATTGCTTTAATGTTAAAACTTTCTCCACCCCATTATAATGGTTCCTGCTTGATATCATGATGATTGAAATTATTAGTTTAATATTCTACCAACAGATGGATTATTCGAACTTTTTAATGATCTATGGCTTATAGTAAAGGTAGGGACCTGATAGATTTTCAATGGTAATTAGTTTTACTATTTTTTTAAAGAAAAATCAGTTTAATTTTTGGAAAATTTGCAGTTTTAACTTTCTTATTGCCATCTAATGTTTGAATAAGTAGCAGAAAAGACAATACATGAAGAAACAAAAGCGCCATTTTTCAACGGCTGCAAAGCCTCGAAAGTGTCAAAGTTGGTGTTCGGTAGAGAGTGGACCAAAACCCGAATGCTCCTGACCCGGTATCTCAATTCGGACCTTAAGAAAATAGAAATGCCAAACTTTGTATTTCATCAAAAATGGCTTCTTGTCTGTCTAAAATGGGTATCTTGTTCGCAAACCCGGTTTAGGGCCTTTAATCCCAACACGATTAAAAAAAATCGAGTGAGTTTTATCTCAAAAATCCCATCTTTGATATATAAATTTGATGTATTAGTATTTGTTAGTCTAATAAAATGGAAATAAATGGAGGTGGTTGTAGTTCTGGGGATAAATCCGAACGAAATGCCCAAGTTGAAGATGAATTATCGATTTTGAGTTCGAATGTATTGTTGGATCACGTTGGAGAGATTACTCTCACTTTTAAGCCAGATGGGTTGTCTTGGAAATCGTTAGATTCCTTCGATAATGTAAGTTTTCTTTATCTTGTATATTTTCATGTACATGAATTATTGTAAAATACTAACAGCAAATTTTGATTTTTTTCCATGGTATTATATCTCTTTAATGTCTATTTCTGATCATTTTGTTGGGAAAATACATTGAATTATGGTTTAAATGATGCTTTTACTGGATTGTTTCCATACGTTTTGATTAAATTTAAGGATCCTCCATTGTTGTCCGTTTCTTTGAGCTGGGTTTTACAGAAAGAATACGGTGTTATGTTTGGCTTCTGATGGCTTCTTCGCGTTTACTGGAACAGGGTGGATCAGCTTGTTTGGGAATTAAATCTGTTCCTAAAATCCCAACAGAGTTAAAATTCTCTGATATCTATGCTGTAGAACTAGCCGACAGTGGTATGATTCAAGAATCAAATCTTACGAGTCTTGGAGAATGTTTCATGGGGAATGAATCTCATGATTCCGAGGTTTGTTTTTATTTCTGTTCTTCTTTGTTCCCATTTCATACCATGATAAATTTTCAGTGATCCACTTCCTTACTGATGCAGATGAACCACTTTATAGTGCATTCTTTTCAAAAGTCTAAGTCTCAGCCTTGCCTTTGGATCTTGGCCATGTACAGTTTTTGTCACAAGGACTTGCAGACATGTCAGATGTGGGTGAATAAAATTAATGATGCCCTAAATAAGGAAGTGGAGAGACCAAAGAATCTTCTGGTATATGCCTTCTATAGTTTGTAAAAGGTTTTGTGTTTCAAGATATATTTATAGTGACAAATTGAAGAGAATCTAGAAGCACTATATTTTGCTTTGTTTCCTGTTAACTAGGTATTTGTTCACCCCTTGAGTGGTAAAGGGAATGGCCGGAGGACCTGGGAAACTGTGGCTCCTATATTTTCACGTGCTAAAATAAACACCAAGGTAAGCTTCCATAATGAATGCAGAAGATGATTCTTGCATTATGAGTACTGCAGTATTTTGTCAAAATGTCATATTTTCTTCCTTAGTTATTTGTCATGGAAATTAAACAGATTAATCCAAATTATAAAACGATACCTTTTAGCATGTCATGCATGCCTAGCTATCCTACAATAACATTGTTTCAATTTCAGGTGATTATAACGCAGAGGGCAGGGCATGCATTTGATGTGATGAACTCTATTACAAACGAAGAGCTGAACTCATATGATGGTGCTATAGCTCTTGTAAGTGATTGATACCTGCATGTCATGATGTCATACGCATCTTTCGTTATACTAAACGTCCCTCATAATAGGTAAGTTGCTAAGTTGATGAAAAAGATAAATTCTTGTCAACTTCAGGTTCACGTGTTCATAGAAGTGGTACTACATGTAGTTCATGGTTTTTGTGGGTTGTAACTCTACCAAGTAACCTAGTTCCTAGAATTTTGTAACTCATTTTGGGCGGGCTTAATTCTTTGCTATTTTTTAATCCTTAATCTTTTTGTTAATGCAGTAAGGTTATGGTATTTTTCATACACAAATTTGTATGAATTTTGTTCCTTTTTTTTTTTTTTTTTTCTGCAGGGTGGTGATGGTTTCTTCAATGAAATTCTTAATGGTTTTCTTTCTTCAAGGCATAAAGCTCCTTTCCCCCCTGCCCCTTCAGATTTTCTTGATGCTTTGAGGAATGATGTCGACTCCTTAGTTTATACTCCAAATGTAGCAGGTTTTGAGACTCATCAAAACAAAGAGAGTGATCCTCTTCTCTCAAGTGCGTCACGTAATGAATCTGGATACTCTCAGTTGGGTGTGTATTATAATAACTTTATTTCCATAAGAGTCAACTTTGTGGCGGCTCTTTACCTTGTATAATCATGTTTTGATCTATTTGCAGGAACTAATGGAGGATCTCATTCTCTCGGTTAGTTTTTACCTCAGACAGTGGTGGTGCTTGTTGATTATCTACATATACCAATGGTTTAAACCAGAAAATTTTTATAAATATGCAGATCTAGAAATTGAGTATCCGCTACCTAATCAGAGGTTTAGATTTGGAATAATTCCTGCAGGTTCAACAGATGCCATTGTGATATGGTATATTCTTCCATCCTTATGACCTTCATTCTTTACGTTTTCTCTTATTTTTAGACTCTAAATGTTAAGTTAGTCTGTAGCCGAACATTTGGATGCATGTAGAGGCTTTTTGGATGGCTATTTTAATTTTTGTTACTCAAAATTCAGCCCGAATGTTAGTGCCTAATGTCAAAATCTCCTTTTGATATGGATACTGCCCTAAGCTTTGACATTTTTGCACTAAGTGGCTGCTCACATTGGCAAATGGTAATGAACTGGGAGGGAAGAATACTGAAGGCTGGATGATTCCAATCTATATTGATTTCTATTGAAGGGCCTCTTTTTCTGTCAGATACTCGTATATAAATGCCTTCTAAAAGTCTCTTTTCCCTTTTCATTTTATATTTTTATATTTGATGTTTGACACAATGTGAATGGAATACAGGATCTGTAGCATTTGAAAAAGTTCCTTGCTCTCCTGGTTTCTTTCTGCTTTTTGTACCATATGCCTTTCATGTTAGCTTATCAAGTGCATTATACACAAAAGTAGGACCATTATTCAATGCAGTGGTTTATGTCTTGGCAGACAAGTACATCTGCTGGTCTAAATCTTAGAGCCGCCACTTATGCTAAAGATTTAAGTGTTGGGAGCTGCTACTTATTCTAAGTACTAAATGTTAGGATTTGTATCCAGATCACCAATCCAAGGACCTTGCTTTGGTGTAATTATAGCTAGGTAATAACATTTTTTATTACATTCCATATCTCTTTAAGGAAATGGTAAGTGATTTCTACTGTTGATGCATTTACCACAGAACATTGGACTAAAAAACCATGAGGCTAATCATGAATATGATTCTTTTTCTTTTTTTTTAACTTTTATGGTTTTGTTGATTTCTTTATTGCAGCACCACTGGCGCTCGGGATCCTATAACATCTGCACTACACATTGTCCTGGGTAAGAGGGTGTGCCTCGATATTGCTCAAATTGTAAGATGGCAAACTACATGTACCTCAAAGGTTGAACCTTGTGTACGCTATGCGGCTTCTTTTGCTGGGTAGTTTCTTGTCTTAACTAATGTAATGGATCTATGAGAGTATCAGCATATAAATGTTCTGGGTCCAGAACTTGGTGCTATTTTACTAATTTATTCTCAATGCACAAGTATAGATATGCGACATGTATAGACATGTCACTGAATCCTAGTGTGCATATTCCTCTTTTCCTTCATACGGAATTAGTTTCATGGTCTCTTTGGAACTTATTAGTGAAATTTCGCAGGTACGGATTTTATGGAGATGTCATAACAGAAAGCGAAAAGTACCGGTGGATGGGCCCCAAACGTTATGATTATGCAGGAACAAAAGTGTTTTTGAGACACAGGTATTTCTCTCAATATTTACTTCATGAGTTTGTTGACCAATGAAGTTAAGCTTTGGCGGCATTCAGGAAGGAAGTTACAGTCAGCATCAAGCATATATTGCAATTTATACTTATAGAAGAACTGCAGTTAAATCTGAAATTTGGAACGATAAGTTCCTAGTCAGTTATACAAGTTGAAGCTCATTAATTTTTGTCATTAATTTTAAGCTTGAGATTTCCCTTACCAAGGGCATGTCTTAGCAAACATCAATTCCTTGCAAATGCTGCTTCTCAATCATTGATAGTCGCCCAACACACTGAGTTATGGTTTTCTTTTTCTTCATTAAGATCATATGAAGCTGAAGTAGCATACCTGGAAGTTGAATCAGAAAAACAGAGTTCAAATCCAGATGGAAGTAGGATTTTTGGGAAGGTGTGGAGCGTGAAACGAACAAAATCTGAAAAAATTGTTTGCCGAGCCAATTGCGAAGTGTGTAATAATATACAGCCAGTTTATTCTTCCACGAGAAGTCCCCTTGCAGCACCCTATACAAATTTGCAAGAAACAAGATGGTTGAAATCGAAAGGGCGTTTTCTTAGCGTTGGGGCGGCCATAATATCTAACCGAAATGAAAGAGCACCTGATGGTTTGGTGGCTGATGCTCACCTTTCAGATGGTTTCCTGCATCTTTTATTAATCAAAGACTGCCCTCATGCATTATATCTTTGGTAATACAAAGCACTCACACTCTCTCTCTTTGGCCTTATCAAATTTGTAAAAAATTTTGGAACCGGGAACCTCTTTCGAACTTTTTATTTCCACATAGTTCTTACTTAAAAAAGCTGTTTTTGGTGATGAATCATGATCAATATCTACAGGCACCTTATGCAGCTAGCAAGTAAAGGTGGAAACCCTCTGAATTTCGACTTTGTGGAACATTATAAGGTATATTTTCTTGCCTTGTCTTTCTGGTGTTCCTAAAAAATTCTTTTCTGTAACCCTTTTTTATATGTTATTTCCAGACCCCAGCTTTTACTTTCACTTCATTCGGCAATGAGGGTGTCTGGAATCTGGATGGGGAGCCTTTTCAAGCACACAAACTTTCGGCGCAAGTGTTTCGAGGCCTGGTTTGCTTATTTGCATCTGGTCCTGAAGTTTAGTAGGAGATGTAGGAATCTCATCAAAGCAATCTTTGTAATTCACTTGTATACCAATTCAATTTTTGTATCAACAAAAATTCAGTCCAGTGGTTGACGATCTTACATCAACGGGGCAACTTAGCTGGCCTTAAAAGGAGGTCATCAAGAGTTAGCTGGTATCATTGTACAAGAAATTGGTATAGTTTTGATGGAGGTGTGATACAGCATCTTACATTATGTCAGGGATTAAATTATGGTCACGTCTCGATTTGCGGGCATATTCTATATTCTTGGCATTTTAGGCCCTGTCTTAGCTTAGATATGGTACCGGGAAAACTTTTCAATACAATTTGTACGAACGACCAATAAAGCTTAAAAAGCACGTCAACCTCAAAGTATCTAATATTTTCATGTTTATATACGAATGTATATCAAACAAAAATATTTAAAAAAAAAATTTCAAATGACATAGATACTATCGATTTTGGGTTAGAATCTATTTTCCTTTCAGTCAACCAATTTCCTCAGCCTTTTTTCCTGTACGCGGTAATGGCAATTGGCAATCTCTATTTTCATTGTCAACCTAAAGATAAAAAGCTTCCTAACCCTACCCCATAAAAATTATGCGATATTTTTGCATTACCAGAAGGTTTCCTCAGATTTTTGTGTCCACCTCTCCATTATTTTTGGCAGGACCACATCTCAGCAAAGCCACCCTTTCGCTTTAGCATTCACTTTAAGAGGGTTGGCTCACTGGTCCCCTGCCTGATAATTGTAGTTGATCGCCATTACAACCTCGGATGAAGACTTCTCTATCTTCTTTTTCATCATCCTACTATTATTCGCTACTAAAAACTACAACTTTTCCCATTGGATTTTGGATGTTTTAATCTAGATATTGAGACTTTAACTGGAAAGGGCTTGAGGCAATTGAGGACAACTGCCCATCATGCTGCTCTTCCCTGCTGTTAAGGCAACGTTAACAAATTAGTATTAGACAAGGACAAGTACATGAATCATTTGAGACCATCACGGATTGAAAGTTTGGTTATTGAAAGTAAGAGTTTTGACAATCTATCAATATTATTATTATTTTGTTTTTGAGAGTGTGGGCTCATGACTCATGTGGAGTTATTCTATGTGATTATGCTGTTGATCACACTAAATACCAACAATATGAGTTGGATTTGGATGATTTTTTTAGTTGTTGAAGATGAGAATTATGATGTCCCATCATGTGCTTCTACAAATTTGTTTTTTAATCATATCACTTGACAAAAGTCCAATCTAGAATGTTAAAATAATCAAATTACCATCTTAATTTCTAGTTAAATCACATATATTTCTTTATTTTACCCCTTTTATTCTTTTTTATTTTATGTTATCAAAATTTTTGATTGATTTTGCATTTTTTAAAAGTTACAAAAATTCAAATTTAAATTTAAATTCAAGATAATTAATTAAATCATAATATAAATTTAAATTTTTTAAATATCATTTTCCTTGCTTTAAAAAAAAATCTTTCAAATGTATCAATATTCCTTTATGGTGATATTTGGAGTAGATAATTGGCCAAAGGTGACTCACAAAGGCATTTAAAAAGAAGTATGGACCACTTTGGAGTTTGGTCCCCAATTCAATGGAAAGTTATAAATTTATAGGATAATAACATGCTGAGCTGACAAGTCTTCAAAATCAAATCAAACGGATATCAATAAATATTTTGTATTACCACCATCACAGGTGGGCCAAAACTGGAATAAAAATCATTCTGGGATTGAATCTTTTAACCCATAGAACTCCATTAAAAACCAATAAAAGTTGTAACATATAAACAATGAGTGAAAAGAAAAAAGATTACTAGAAGACAAAAGCCAAAAATCATTTGAAGGAAACGGTAAAATGTCGTTCTTCAACAATGGTAGTTGCTTTATCTTCTTCCACCCCTCACTCTCTTTAATTCTCAATCCAAATTAAGTTTTAGAGTTAAAATTTTTGTGCTAAAAAAACCAGTTCCCTAGAATCTTGGGTTCGACTACCCTACAAACCACAAAGTTCAAATCTATCTTTACCTTCTTGGCTTCTATATCCGACCTGTCCCTAACATAAGAAATTTCCAATGAAAAAGACCCAACTTACTATTTTCAATATTCTCTAACAAAAGCTGCAGACTTTCTATATAGAAACCTTAAAGCACTCGAAATTTTGATGAAATGGAAAACACCCACATGTTAAAACTAGTTCTTGCATTATGTTCAACAGCTTTCTTGTTCTTTCTCATACTTGTCATCATCTCCTTTTACCGCAAGAGGACAGCAAGGGATGACCAGCTGGCTGACATGGAAAGTAAAGGGCAGAAGCATGGAGAAGAAGATAAGTCGGAAATGGAGGATTTGATCACTTTTAGCGGTGGACAAGACCTCACCATCTGTGACATTCTTGAGGCTCCTGGTGAAGTGATTGGGAAGTCCAGTTATGGGACCTTGTACAAGGCCTTGTTGCAGAGGAGCAACACGGTCAGATTGCTACGTTTTTTGAGGCCAATTTGTACCTTGAGAGGTGAAGATTTTGGTGATGTGGTTCAGCTGTTGGGGTGCATTAGACATCCCAATTTGGTGCCCCTTTTGGGATTTTATGCTGGGCCTAGAGGAGAGAAGCTTCTTGTTCATCCTTTTTACAGGCATGGCAATCTGGCTCAGTTAATCAGAGGTGAGTCTCTTTTTCCTGGTTCTCTTCATTTTATTTTGTGCTTGGTTTGAAAGAAAATGCAGAATAAAAAAAATAATGAAATTGATTGAACCATCTGAGGTTAAATTCAGTCACTTGGCCTAGTTGACCTGAGCTTCATATCTTTTCAAGTTAAAGACTCACTTATTTCTCTATTCTCACTTCAATCAAACAAATTTTTTTTTTTTTTTTTTGGCCAAGTTATATTATTTTCTAAGAGAAAAGGAAGACAAACTCTCCTTTTGATTCCCTCAAAAAAAAAAAAATCCCGAAGGAAAAATTGATGTAATAGGGATTAGGGAATAAGTCATAGGAGCATACTAAAATGCAGGATTTAACTCACGTAAACAAGTAACAAATTAAATTGCTTTATAGTAATTCTAGATTTGAAGTAGAGCAAATTAATGATTAAAATTTAAGGAGTATTTGAAAGCTTCCCTTTTTTTAAGACTTTCCAGTTCAAACTCTGGGTCACATTTTACATTTTGTTTGTTTGCTTTTGTACTGATTTTCCAATTTTAGATTTGATGTTTTTGTTTTGTTTTTATGACGCTATGAAATAGAAAATGGCATGTTGAGGTTAATTATATATGTTCAGACATTTTCCAAAACTTAAAAATGGTAAAAGAATGATTAAAATTGTGAAATTTGTCCATAAGCTTTTGTCTTTCAGCTTCATTTTCCAATTCGGAGATATTGATTTTTTGTAAAGAAAATATCTATATTTACTATTATTTTTTAATTGAAGGGAAGTTGGGTGGTTTACCTAAAAGTCTTAATCTATATTACTTGGACTCGGATGTAAACTTTGGATACAGGTATATGGCACGGATATGTTCATTTTCTTTTCTTTTTTTTTTAAGTTTTTCATGCATTTGGAGGTTTTTGATGGCTTATATTCTCATATCCATATTTAAATATGTATCGGACACGAGTACTAAAAAGGAAAATGAAAAGCAGGAGGAATGTCTTAACCTGGATTCAGATTGTGGATTAACTTAGTTTTGTCTGTAGAATATACATCTCTTTGAACATATTGCCCAACATAATTCTATCTGTCGGCACCTACTTCTGTCCTTTTCCCTTAACTTTGCATAATTCTATTACAATGTGAATGATGATTTGAGTTTACTTTGCTATATTTCACACTTGCAAATCTTAGCTGATAATATTCAACAACCGAAATCACTTCCTTTTTTTTAACTTCAGATTGGAATAGCAAAGTAAAAGTTAAAATCTTCTTTCTGCATGATGACTTTTAGTTAGAATGTGTAAGATATTGAAATAGACTGTACCCTTTGAGCAGATGGGAATGGGGAGTCTCATAGATGGACCGTAATTTATAGGATTTCCATCGGTATTGCCAGAGGATTAGATCATCTACACACTGGATTGCAAAAGCCAATAGTCCATGGAAATATTAAGCCTAAGAACATACTTTTGGATCACAATCACCAGCCATATATTTCGGATTTTGCCCTATATCTACTCCTGAATCCTACTTCTGGCCAAGAAATGCTTGAAGTTTTGGCAGCTGAGGGATATAAAGCTCCTGAGCTCATCAAATTCAGGGCTGCAAGCGAAGAGACTGATATATATAGCCTTGGGGTGATCTTTCTTGAGCTACTTTCTGGAAAGGAACCGATAAATGAAAAGCTAACACCAGATGAAGATTTTTATCTGCCAAACTTTATGCGAAATGCAGTTCTTGATCATAGAATTAGCGATCTGTATCATCCGGACATACTTCTGAGGAACAGCAATGATCCGGGAAATCCGGTTACCGAAGAATCCATTCGTAAATTCTTTCAACTTGCCATGGCTTGTTGTTCTCCTTCTCCTTCTCTTAGACCTAATAGCAGACAAGTACTCTTGAAGCTTGAAGAAATTGGAAAGCAGGAACTGGTGCATTTTGCAGAAATATGAGCAGTAGCATTGATAGCAATCCCTTATTCTATTGCTGTCAGGCTAAATTTCCAAATTCAGGTTTTGTTAATCACCTTTGATGACCATGTTAATAGTGGTGACAATAACACTCGATGTGTACGGGAATGGTAAAAAATGGTAATGTCCTCAAGCAAAAAGGTTGAATATTTACTACATGACAAGGGTTTTATAATTGGTGATGTTGACATTTGTGGAGAAAGTTTGTTCTCAGGGTGCTGTCCTGAGGCAAAAGCGTATGTTTCAGCCATCCAATGAGGATCGTAGAATTTGTGGTTGGTCTTGTCGGATTGAGGGATTTCTTTATCATATAATGAAATAAATGATCCGATCTGGTCCCAGTTAAGAGACAGAAAAGGCATGTAAGCTTGAAAAACTGTTATGTCACTCCTAATATCTGCATAGATGAATCTCCACGGATTTTTGGGTAATTACTTTTAACCATCAAGTGAAGATATTTCAGTTTGTTGAAATGGTGCCAAGAGAAACCAGAATATTGGAAGCTAAGTGCTCGTCCACTACTAAAGGTGATTTCGGATCAGTTCCCATGCTCTGCGGAGGTCAGTTTCCAACCTTTCCAAGAATGATATGGTGGACAGAAATTTTTAATCCCATGTCTGGTGGCTTGTTCATTCTTTGGTTCCTTCCTTGGAAAGCAACAGCTTTGTCATTGTGACAATTAAGTAGATTCCCCCACCACCCCCCCCCCCCTTTTTTAAAAGAAAGAACATGCTCTCATTGATATACTCATATCTTAATTGTATAGTCAACTAGCTCTATAAGCTAATTTACATTCAATTGAATCTTTGTTGCGTATTTCAGTTTGTTGTAGTTTTCCAATCCTTTAGCTGGCACAAGATCTGAGTGGAAAAGCAGAATATGTAGTTGAACTGTGATGAAGATTCATTCAACTTATTCCCCAAAGAGCTACAACCACCTTTTTAGATTCTCACTTATTGTCAACCCCCCCCCCCCAACATGAATTCTGCACTTAATTGTCATCTGGGTCGATATAAAATTTTATGTGACACCTTTCTAGCCAAACTATGAGACAACCTATAAAAGGCCTTGGCTCAATGGTCTTTGTTGCTCTAACTCTGCATTTTCTCTAAATTACCCATGTCAGGTACCAATAACTCCAACACATATTCGGACATAATTATAGGGGTATGATCCTTCAAATATATGGAGAAACTTTGCAAAAATTAACCATCTCAAGTGACATAGCAAATGGTTAATACATATGTGCAAGACACATTTTCTGTTCGAGCAGTGTTTCAACATATTAGGAATATATATTGCAGTAGATTCAGGTAATAGTCATTACATATCTAATCGAATGTTAACAATATTGTCTCAGCTTTTGCCCTGTCAATATTTATGTTTTCTTTTCATCCAAGCCTTGATCCTTTGGGTACCATTGCAAAATAAGTACCGCAAAAACACCATTGTAAAGAACATCTCCCACAAGTACTTTTGCAAAATAACGCCAAATTTATATTTATTAGTCTATGATTTCCATGTTTCCTTATATAAAGTTTGAAGTTTATTGTCCTTTTTCACAGAAAATTCCTTTTGACCAACCAAGATTCCCAAATTTTTCTAACTACCAGCCAGCTAACTGTTTGTGCTGTTCTTCGTAATCCTTCTAATTGTAAACGATACATTGTGTACAGAGAAATCTTCAAAACCTGTTTGCTTCAGCTGGAAGTCGAAAGGCCTGAAAAGCTGAAAGCTGATCATCGTGCTTGCCATATAAATATATGGATCCACAAGGCTGATACAGGGACAATAGTATAGAAATCCAGATTAGCTCAAAAAAAAAATGCTCCGCAGCAAAGGATTTACTCCAAATCCGACTCTGAATCCGAATGCAAAGGCCATTGCCAATAACTTTGATCTCCTGACTGAAATTCTTGCTCCTTTGCCCGTCAAGTCCCTTCTCAGATTCAAATCCGTATCCGAAGGTTGGTATTCTCTCATTTCTAATCCTGAATTCTGTCGCCGAGTTTTCCCTGACTTTTTAGTCTCAGGCCTTGTCTTGTTTAGAAACTCTAATCTTGCAAAAATCAAACCTGATTTCATTCCTCTTACCAAAAAATCAATTACTGATGCACCTTCCTTCACTTTCATTAACACTGACAATCCTATGGGCTTAAGAATCCTGCAGTCATGTCATGGATTGTTATTATGTTCCAGAGCTTGTGATCTACCTTGTTTCGTACATGCCTGTTGCATTTACAATCCGACGACCGAGCAAGTTGTCAGGCTTCCTCGACCTGTGAACCAACATACAAGAACTACATATGATGAGCAAGTTTTCCGACTTCCTCAACCTGCTAACCTACCTGCAAGATTTACATCTGCTGTTACTTTAGCTTTCGATCCAACCAAGTCACCTCACTATAAAGTTGTTTGTGTTCGAACTCCTGATCCGGGGATAGACTATTGGTCGGGTATCTATAGAGACCCAACAACTTCTATCTATCAGATACAAATATACTCGTCCCAGACTCGCTCCTGGAGACCCTCTGGTAATCCTTTCGCTGCACATGTCACCACGCAATTTTGCGTTGGGGTGTTTTGGAATGGTGGCGTTCACTGGATTAATGAATGCAATCGAGATGCTTCCTTATACTTCAATGTAGAGTTGGAAAAACTTGAAAAATTTCCAATGCCGCCGATTCCTGATGGTTTGGAAGATAGAACTTACATAGGCTACTTCGGGGAATCCCGGGATCATTTGCATCTCATTCGACTCTATGAGCCTCAGTTTACAAAGTTTGATGTCTATGAGATGGAAAGGGACTACTCTGGGTGGTTTTCGAAGCATCATCTCGATCTTGATGCAATGGCGATCACATTTCCGGAGATGATCATACCTGCGAATTCGATTTATTATTCGTTTGTTATGCTTTGTGTTGTTAGGGAAGCAAATGATGAAGATTCATACATGGTGCTGCATATTCCTGGTAAGGCTATTGGGTATAAATTCAATGATGGCAGTTTCGAGCAGATTTGTGATATTGATTTAGATGACAATGATGATGAAGGCTTACCTTTACAGGCTCCATTCATATCGCATGTTGCTTATCAGTTCATTCAAAATGTCTGTTCTGTCTGAGAATTGTACGAGGATTAATTATCGAACATGACAAATGAGTTTCAAATTATAAGCTCTGCTGACATTGTTCTTGTGATGATCAGATTTCAGGATTTTCTTAGTAGATATATCTTTGATGAGGCATAGTGACAAAACCTTTCGAGATCTATAGGTGCCCAAAGAAAATCATACATTTAATATAAAAGTACGCGCGTGGAATCCAAATCCTAACACATAAGGTAATGCGGAAAGATATTCTGAGACCCGATCATCACAGTTTTCCTAGCCATTAAAATGATTTATTTAACAAATTAATACGAAAAAATCAACTTGTCTCTCATCCTACATGGTTCTTAATTTTTCTTTTTGTTATCTCCAAAGAGTGGGCCATTCATTTTCCTCCAACTTGCTGCAAGTGGCATGAATTTAAATTGCGATAGTAGATGTATATTTGGTTGAATTCAATTTATTATGGGTGTAAACATAATTAAATCTTAGTAATCGTAAATATTATAATTGACAAAGCTGAAATTACAAAGTATCAATTGTAACATCATATTACGGACATTATTTAAATTACGATTATATAATAATATATAAAAATTTATTTAAATATAAAATATTTTTAATATATTTATGATGTAAAAAAATAGACAAGCAAAATACAAATACGTATATTGTAAATTTTTTTAATCAACTTAGTAAATTAAAAAAAGGTGGGTAAATTACCTGCTGAGAAATAAATTGGACCCAACCCAAAGTTTATTTAAAATTTTGGGCCCATTTTCGACATTAAACCTAAACGCTTCCAAAACCTCGAAGCTCCAATCTCGTCCATCAATGTTACGACCCGGCCTTCCATTATCCAAATATTTAAAGCCTAAAAGGGAAAAAGTTTTGTCTGAAAGAAAACTGAAAAGTGAAATCTACTTCAAAATTTAAACGATTCTGGCCGGTTCCCAACTTATTTTCATTTTAAATATTTTTTTTTTCTTTTAAACAATGGTAGAACAAGCTAAAATGGAATTTCATCTGCATTGAATTTGATTCGTTTCAAATCTGGGTAAAAAATAAAAAAGAAATAATTTTTTTAGAAAAGAAACGAAAAAATGGAGTTCACTGACGCTTACAAACAAACGGGTCCTTGCTGCTTTTCTCCGAATGCTCGTTACATTGCGGTTGCCGTTGATTACCGACTCGTGATTCGCGATACACACTCGTTCAAGGTAGTTTCTTTTTTTTTTATTCTCTTCCAATTCATTGCTCTCTTTGGCTGTTGATAAAATGGAAGGAAGAAAAGGGAGAGAAGCTGTTTTCTTTTTCGATTTGTTTCGATTTCACTGTGTTGAATGAATTATATGCGAAAATTTAAATTTAAGATGATTACATTCAACTTATTTGAATTCCTGATTAGATCTTCTTGTTCTTTATTATACAACGATTTCTAAGCGGTGATAAATTTGCAGATTTGTGTAGTAATGTTTCCTATTTGATTTGTATGGTTCCATTCTCTTAGACCAATTTTCTTTTGTTAGATTGGTAAAGAGTTTAAGTAATTCATTAAAATCCCAATTTTTTTATAGCAAATTTTATCTTTTAGCAAACAAACACTTTCTCTCAATGAAAAAACTCTTTGAAATTAATCTTCTATGTTTGAGCTCACGTTGCTGATTATAAATTTGTTGAAGTGTCGGAAATTGCAACGGATGGGTATTAGCATCATGGAAAGGTCATTTTAGGTTCACAGCATGTATTTCTTGTGTATCTAAATTGTGAATACTTATTTTGATTCAAATTAATGCAGGTTGTGCAGTTGTTTTCTTGCTTGGACAAGATAAGCTATGTGGAATGGGCACTTGATTCTGAGTATATTCTTTGTGGTCTCTATAAAAGACCGATGATACAGGCATGGTCACTCACCCAACCTGAATGGACATGCAAAATAGATGAAGGTCCTGCCGGTATTGCATATGCAAGATGGAGCCCAGATAGTCGTCACATATTGACCACATCGGAATTTCAGCTGCGATTAACGGTTTGGTCATTAGTGAACACGGCGTGTGTTCATGTGCAATGGCCAAAACATGCTTCCAAGGGAGTTTCATTTACCAAAGATGGAAAGTTTGCTGCAATTTGCACAAGGCATGATTGTAAAGACTATATAAATCTGCTTTCTTGTCACTCATGGGAGATAATGGGTGTTTTCGCTGTTGACACATTGGATTTGGCTGATATTCAATGGTCGCCGGATGACAGTGCAATAGTGATCTGGGATTCACCTCTTGAATATAAAGTATGTGAACTTATGATTTCCATTTCTGTCATCAGATGGCCATATTTCAGTTCTGATATACCATGTGTATATTTGTGGGAACTCATTTTTCTTTTCTTCCCTTTCAGAAACTTTGACCATGTAAATGAGAATTATAAGGATCTTATTCATTTTTATCATATTTAAAAGCCTTCCCTCTTCCCTTTTTTGTTTCTTATTTGGTCTGCATCAAGCTTGCCACACACTGAGTTAAGGGTACTAATATCCACAACAAGCACAAGAAATAGAGTGAGATAAACTAGTAGTTTACTTGGAATGTTGTGTTCTTCTTTTTTGCCTGTGGAAAATATATCTTACAATGAGATATTGCCAAATCAGAAATTACATGGTCCTGAAAGTTGTGTGTCTAATTAGCCATCTATCACCTCATAGTTATGTTTATGGTTTTTCGATGTATAAGCATGTGTTCACATTTTTTGTTGACGTGATATATTCAGAAATATCAAAAAGCTTATGGTTCCTTATGTAATTTGGTACAGGTTCTAATATATTCTCCAGACGGAAGGTGTCTCTTTAAGTATCAAGCATATGAAAGTGGATTGGGAGTAAAAAGTGTTTCATGGTCTCCCTGCGGCCAGTTTCTTGCCGTGGGTAGTTATGATCAGATGCTGCGAGTTCTAAATCACCTTACCTGGAAAACTTTTGCCGAGTTTATGCACTTATCAACTGTCCGTGCTCCTTGTTGTGCTGCAGTTTTTAAGGTAAGTTGTTTTCTTTGTAATTTATTTATTTATTTGCTCTTTGTTTCGACAATTCAATCTGTCAGAAGCATCTAATAACTCTGTATCTTATATTTCCAGGAGGTGGATGAACCACTTCAACTTGATATGTCTGAATTATGTTTGGACGATGATTTTATGAGAGGCTCTGGTAGGAATGATAAGGAATAATATCTCTGATTAATGATTTTTTTTTTTTTTTAATTTTCAGTTATGCTCAATTCTTGAACTTGGTGTGAAATTTTGCTTGACTGTGTAGGACCTACTGCTTTGTGCTTTTGTATTCAATTTATTAAGCTTAAATGCTTTTGCATTGATGTCTTTTCACGTAACTACTCAACATTAAAATTTCAGCGTTTCAGTTATTTAATTGGGTTCATATGCTCTGCTAGCAGATGCTCCAGAAGGACAGTTTAAAGTTCGATATGAGGTTATGGAAGTACCCATTACATTGCCTTTCCAGAAGCCTCCTGCAGACAAACCAAACCCCAAACAAGGAATTGGTAAGTTTGCATGCTAATTTGCCAATCAGATGATAGATTGATTCGAAGTTTTATGTTTTTCATAACAATATTGAAGTGGCATAGTATGAACAATGCAGAATGCTTTACTTGTAATATTTTCGTGCTGCTCTTGCGGTGAGTTAGTCCAACTGGCTCTCATTTTTACCTGATAAATCCTGTCGAAGTTTGAAATAATCTATCTCCTTTTTATGTTGCCCCTTTCACTGGATGAATGAGCTTTTTAGCCTGATGAATGACCTTGATGATGGTCGTCAACTAGCATGGCTGGTGCCGTATTAGAGCTATTAGGAGATGTATACTTATTGGCATAGGCTTTAGGTTTCAAGTTATTTTTCCCAATCATGCGTAATGGTTATCTTAAGTTTAAGGTTGTCCTAAGCTGCTCAACAAACTAACAAGAATGAGTTGACCAAATTAATTTTAACTTCCCTCCCTTTAATGCTGTCACCAACCAAATTAATTTTACTTTCTAGGTCTTCTTTCGTGGAGCAATGATAGCCAGTATATCTGTACTCGCAATGATAGCATGCCCACTGCTCTCTGGATCTGGGACATACACCATTTGGAATTAGCTGCGGTCTTGGTGCAGAAGGATCCTATTCGTGTAGCAGCCTGGGATCCAATATGCACTCGCCTTGTTCTTTGCACGGGAAGCTCTCATTTATATTTGTGGACACCAGCCGGTGCATACTGCATAAGTAATCCACTACCGCAGTTTTGTATATCAGATTTGAAATGGAATTCAGATGGGAGCTGTCTTCTCCTCAAAGACAAGGAGTCGTACTGCTGCGCTGCTGTGCCTCTACTGCCGGAATCTAGTGACTATAGCTCAGATGACTGAAGCAACTTTCTCTATCAATTTGGCTTCTAGTTATTTAGAGGACCAAAAAGAAAATGTATAAATAGGCATCTTTAGTTTGATCAGCTCCTCTCTCTCACTGTTGTAATATGTTCTTGTGCATTTGGGACTTCAATGACAATTTGACAGTTTTTATTAGGCTATGAAATTCTTGTGTTGTAGCGTCCTTCTCCTATTTTGTTCATAGTTTTAGGAGAAGAACTTCTAAACAGATATCTGATTAAATCTATTCCCACTTTTTTTCGTAGTTATAAGGAAAAGAAAGAAAGTTCTAAACAGGAATCAGATTAAGTATAGCAACAACATTGCTGCAGGAATCTGTGTCTATATCGATCCTGTTCTATGGATTAACGAAAATCTGCAAAAGTTTTATTTGCCTCTCTTTATGAGTCCCCCTTTGGCAGCATCTATTAATTTGGAACTTAATTAGAAAGATATATTTTGACCCGGACATTTTCGGGATGCTCCTAATAACCGATGTATGGCAAGTGTATTCACCCCCTCAAGATGAAAATATCTTCTAAATAGTGTCTGTTTACAACTAACAGGAAGAGCTGTAGTATCTTTCAAGGTTCGGCTAATGAATATGAATGTCAACCTATATTTTCCATCTTCTTTGACTTCATGGTACTTCCAAAACATCAGTTCTTAAAACTACCATACAGCAATTGCCTTCGAACCGAATGAAGAATCCATAAATATTCAGGACTATGCTCAAATGTCCAAGAAGCTAGAAATATGTACGATCACGTAATGCTCCTGCAAGCAAGGTTTTTCCCCGTTTGCAGGATCTCAAACTCCATAGAAAACGCCACTGACCCAACAATAATTTCAGTATTTTATTCAAACGAAGGTAGTGCTTGGTAGATTTCTTGAGGATAAAAAAATTGCTAGCGTAATGCGGATGACCAGATGCATATTTTTGCAACCAAACCAAAAAAAAAAATGAAGGAAAGAATTCTCGTATTAACTTCAAAGAGTAAAAGTAGTAAATTTGATAATATTGACATTATACAATTATATGATACAAACACGATACCAATAAACAACATTTTTGTTGCCTGCTGTTTTACCTTTTAACCGCCACATGGTTTTACTGAGTACTAACCCTATATATATATATATATATATATATATATATATATTAACCATCTCCTCAGTTTCAAAGAATCTTCCTTTGCACCATTCTTCTGCTTCCTCGACGGTAATGTCACCGCTTCTTTATGTTCAAACTATGAATTTTTTTTTTTTCCTTTTTGCACTGGGGTTATTGAGTTTTTGGAAAACCGACTTTCCGGTTGTTTGGGAATTGAAGAAATGACGCTTGTTTGATTACATTTGAGGACTTTTTTATTAACGGGATTCTGTAGTTTTGAAGTAGGGAAAAAAAATGAAGTTTGCTTGATTGATCGTTTGTTCATTCCTTATTTCTTGGGAAATTGGAATTCTTTGTAATATGTAACTTGAAATTTGAGATTTTCTTTACTGGGTTCTGTAGTTTTTGAAAGAAAAAAGAAGCATGTTTATTGAAATTTTTGGTTGGTTTCTTCAATTGAAGTTCAATCTTCTCTTTATGAGAATTTGTAGCTTTTGTTATCACTGAGATTTTCTAACTGGGTTGAATAAGAATCATTGGTTCTCTCTGTTGTCTTCGTTTGCAGTGCTCAAAAACTTCGTAGGATATGAGTCGAAGACCGAGGCAGAAATGTTCACGTAGTCAGGAAAAAGATAAGACAAACATTTGTTCGGATACCCGTGACAGTGGATGTTTGAATTCAGCTATTATTTGTAGAGTTGCTTGGACAACCTTCCCTGATGATACAGTTATTCAATACTCTTCTTATTTAAATTATCGAGACCGAGCTAGCTTGGCATCAACTTGTCGATCATTTAGGCTCTTAGGTTCTCCGCCCTGTTTATGGGGGTCACTGGATCTCCGTTCTCACAAATTTGACACTGCAGCCGCAATCTCATTCTCCCCATGATGCAGGAATCTCCAGAGACTTAAATTTCGTGCAGCAGACTCAGCAGATGCAATATTTAGTCTTCAAGCAAGGGCACTTCGAGAAATTAGTAGTGATTGATATCGGGACATTACTGATGCTGCACTTGCAGTCATAGCAGCAAGACATGAGATGCTTGAGAGTGTCCATCTTGGTCCAGATGCTTGCGTAAGAACCAGCAGTGATGCAATCAAAGCACTTGCATATTGCGGTCCAAGGTTGCAGAGGCTTTGGATGTCAGGTGTTAGGGAAGTTAATGGAGATGCTATAAATGCTTTGGCTAAGCATTTTATGCAGTTAAAGGATGTTGGGTTCGGGGAATCATACAACATTGATGAAGTGGCTCTTGAAACTTGAATGAGATTGTTGTTTGGATTGAATGGTATCTTTTCGCATTCACTTTTGCGTATTGCGGAAAACAACTTGAAGGAATATGATAATTTCTGGCTCACACAAGGGACGGGCAATATTACTCAGTTTATTGCGAAGTTCACTGGAGGAAGTTCAAGAAAGAGCAGCTACTGCTGTTGCAACCTTTGTAGTCATTGATGATGAAAATGCTACTCTTGATTGCCAGAGAGCCGAGGCAATTTTACGGGGAGATGGAAAACGGTTGCTTTTGAACCTTGCAAGATCTTGTCAGGAGGTGCTTCACTCTGAAGCGGCTATAAGTATGGATTGCCCTCTTTTCTGAGAATACACTAAAGCCAGTCCTATTCCCTTTCATATCCATATTAAAGAAAAAAACAAATCTTTACAATTTCGTGAATTACCAGCAACATTAGAAGTCACCATGACTGAACTTAGATGTTAAACTTTCCACGTCACTTCTATGAGAGCATAACTTAGATGTTAGAAGCAACGTTAGACGTTGAACTTAGATGGAAATGGAATACGTTTTGAATTTAGTTAATTACCTTCATAATCATTTATCTCGAGTAAAAAAGATATTGAAATAATTGTAACATTCTAATTAATTCAAATATATATATATATATACGTGAACTCCATAAATCATAATTTTAAATTTAGTTTTTTAATAAGTAATTTCGAAATTATTAAAAAAATTATTTGTCGGTCAAAAGTAGCGAGTGTACTTTTAACGTTTCACCACGTCACTTTCTATCAATAACAAAGAAAGACGGATATGAGACCCCCCCGAAAGCGAGTAAACCTAACGCGCTTAAGATTACATGCTCTGTTTCCCCCGCCTTCTTTCCGTTTTATATACGTCGGTACGGTTTTAAAAGCAAATTTTTAATTCGTTTTATTTTCCAAATATCTATTTATATACTATTATTTTAGACAGCGTCTTCTCTTTCTTAGTTTCCTTCGCTTTCAGGTTTCTCCCTAATTTTTTTAATATATTTTTGTTTTTATTTTTTCACATCCACAAGTCCAGTCAACTCTCGCCCTGATTTTACTGGAGAATCTTCGATCATCTCCGAAACAAATTTTCATATTCTTTATATTCAAATTCAAATTGTTGTTGTTATTAGTATTGCTTATTATCAGGCGAAGTTGAACGGCACTGAAAAAATACATCTTTATATATAAAATTTAAGGAGTTAAGTAAGTAAGGATGCCAAACGACGTCGCGTCGGACGGAGTTTGCTCGTTGGAGTCGGTGAATGGGAGTCGCGATGTTTGGAGTTGTAATGATTCTGATTCTTTATCAGCTGATCATCTTGTTATCATGGTCCATGGAATCCTCGGCAGGTCCCTTTTCTTTTTTCTCTTTTGAACAATTTTCTTTTAAAAGAATTTTGAAATATTTAATTTGATTATGTCAGTTATTCTCAATTGTATTTTCGATTGATTTAGTTTAGTATGTTATTGTTAATTATTTATTATGTCAAAATTATACTCATATTTTATGATCGGTTTAATTTGAAGTAATTAAATTATAATTTGATTCTAAGATTAACTCAATAAATGCTGGATTTTAACTGAAAATTTGATTGGTTTGACTTTTACTTATAGCAGCGATTATCTCCTTCTGTTATAGCATGGTCATTTATTGCATCATTTCCAATTCACATGGAAACTTTCAATTCCCTGGTGTTAAATCGTGTTATAATCTCTATTTAGGATCTATTATCAACTATCAATATTATTAAAAAAATATCTCCTTAAAATGGTTTTGGCATTGGTTGAATGCTTGATTGTGCAGTTCTTCGGATTGGAAGTTTGGAGCTGAGCAATTTGTTAAGAGTCTACCTGATAAAGTATTTGTCCACTGTAAGTAGCAGTTCTTTAGGCACCATTCTTTTTTAGAGAATAAGGCTTTCCTGCTTTTCTAGTGCATCGTGCTGCTCTTGTATGTTTGTTACTTGTTCATATCTTCTTTAGTTTGTAGGGGATGGTGGAACCATCAATTCATTCATGTTGTTATCAAAAACCATTGATTTTATTTTATGCCATTGCTCAAAAACCTCTCTTTAAACAATATTTTTATTTTTATTTTTATTTTTTTAAGTAAGCTGTTAAGTATTGAAGTTTTTGAGTTCAGCAATGTTGATATTTAAGTTTCTGGCTCGAGCAGCTCTTCTTTATTTAACTTGATTGATTAAAATGTTCTGCAGGCAGTGAACGGAATATGTCTAAGCTGACTTTAGATGGTGTGGATGTAATGGGTGAACGTTTGGCAAAGGAGGTTAGTGCATATTTTTTAATGACCCTATTTAAGTTGTCAAAACTCAAAATCAGTGAAATTTATCAGTTTTGAATACTAGGTCCTTGATGTTATTCAAGAAAAGCCTAGCTTACGTAAGATCTCCTTTGTTGCACATTCTGTGGGAGGACTAGTGGCTAGATATGCAATTGGGAGACTCTATAGACCACCTAAGGAAGAAGTTAAGGAGGATATATCTGGTAATGAATGCAAGGAGGAACCAAGGGGTACAATTAGTGGCTTGGAGGCTATTAACTTTATCACTGTTGCATCTCCTCATCTTGGTTCAAGGGGCAATAAGCAGGTAGCTTCTTTGTGTTGACATGTATATGGTGATTGCCGAGTGTATTCACTAACTTAGGTGCTTCTAAAAGATTGCTATAGTAAAGAGTAAAGACCATATGATTAGGCCAAATGCATTTTTTGGTTAACTATTTACTTATTTAATCTTAAAGTAATGTTTCTAATATTAAAATCACTTTTCTATTGGAACGTGCGTTGAACCAAAAAGTCGAAAACTGGAGTCCTCACCAGTTCAGGTCCAGCTTTTTATTAGATGGATTTTAGCCATTGTTCGATTGTCTTCACTTATTGTCATAGCAAAATGTTTGTTTACAGGTACCATTTCTTTTTGGGATAACTGCTTTTGAGAAAGCTGCAAGTTGTGTTATTCATTGGATATTTAGGAGAACAGGTCGGCACCTTTTTCTTACTGATGATGATGAAGGAAAGCCTCCACTGCTTAAGCGGATGTTGGAAGATTATGAAGAGTACTATTTCATGTATGCGGGATTCACATTTGTATAAATTGCTTTCTTTGTAAAGTTGCTTTAGATGTCTTATTTTAAGGCCTGGATTCGTAAAATGACTGAAACAGTAGTAAATTCTTTTATGCAGGTCTGCATTATGTTTATTCAAACGTCGGGTGCTATATTCCAATGTGGCCTATGACCGTATCCTTTCTCCATGATCTGTTCAAATTTTTTATCACCCATTCCAGATTTGTGTTAACTGTGATTGTATTTGTTTTTGTTAATAAAATATTATAAAGATATTGTGGGCTGGCGAACATCATCAATAAGACGGAATAGTGAACTGCCAAAGGTATCATCATCTTTGTGAACTTTTTTTATTTGACTCTCATGTTTGCAACTCTTTTGGTTAGAAGTTGGTGACCAGAACATCTGTCTTGTTATTAGTGGGAGGAGTCTCTACATGACACGTATCCACATATTGTGTACGAAGAATGCTGCAAGGCCTGTGATGCTGATCAACATGAAACTATTTCAACAGAGGATGATGGCTCATCTGACAACCTAGAAGGTACACAAACTTACTTCCTGACTTGAGAAGAAACTGTACTTTTGCTAAGTTTATTTTCTTTTGTTGGTTGTCTTCATCATTATTCCAAGTTCACCCACCTGGGGATTAGCCCAAATGGCTCTCCCACCTCTCAAAGGAGATGGATTCCTGCAGGGCCCGGGTTTAATCCCCAACACTTGCATATGCTCTTTCCCTAATTCCTATTAGGCTTTGATCTCCTTTGTACCATAAAAATTCTCCTTCTGTCTGACTTTTTTTGAATTCCTTGCTTTATTCTTATAAATTTAATTGCCATTGCATCTTAAATGATTTTCTGTTGTTCTTAATGAATTTCCATGACTAGTAGTATTCTTACTTGCATGATTTTTCCCCTACTGCTGTATGTTACTTTATTTGGTGTTTCCAAATTCGGAACTCCATTAATTGGGTAATGTTATGCAGAGGAGCTGGTGAGAGGCCTATCCCGAGTTTCATGGGAAAAAATAGATGTTAGTTTTCACACCAGTAAAGTGAGATTTGCTGCTCATAGTGTCATACAGGTCTCTCTCTCTCTCTCTCTCTCTCTCTCTCTCTCTCAATTTATCTATCCATTGATTTGGCACTAACCAAAGTTAATATATCATGCATGAGATCATTTAAATAGTCCAAAACAACTATTATGCTTGTTTTTAAGGAGCGAGTTCTTACTTTGCAAGTTTTGCAGGTTAAAAATGAAGTTATGCATTTAGAAGGTGCAGATGTCATCCAACATATGATCGACCATTTTCTTACTTGAAAGCCGTTGGTCTTACTTGAAGTAAACATCATATGCGCAGATTCAATATCCTCTTAGGTGAGCAAAGATTAATTTGGGACTGAGATTGGATCCTCTATTCTTTGACTGTTAAGTCAGTGCTTGAAATCCCCCTATTGGTTTATTGGTTCTGGGGAAAGGATGGATGTGACAACTGTGATTAATTTTAGCAGTCATGAAGAAAATTTTGTTCATTCATTGATCATATTTATGTTGTATACATGTGCACGTTCAGCAATATAACTACCCATTTATTTACCATCTCGGTTGCTACATAATTTGTTCTCAATTGCTGTTTTGCTGTGCTCCGACTCTTTATTTTTTTTGAAATATCCATGTCCGTCATCCGTGTTTGACGCATATCCAAACATGAGTATGGGATATAATTCTCCAATATATAAAAATCTTGAAAAAAAAATTGAACATACATGTGTCTGACACTCACAATCGTGTCCCAATAACGTACCTCAATTGGTATAACTAGTTATTTTCTTGAATTCTTATGTTTCTTCAGCTGTTCATTTTACTTAAAGTACTTATGTCTAACATTCGTGTTCGATGTGTATTTAAAAATGAGTATGAGTATGAAATACGATTCTTAAAATTTTTCAAATTCATAAAAAATCATAAAAAAAGAAGTAAATATAAAACTTGAACACCTAATTTAGTTTATTCATCCGACCACTTTTAATAGGTGATATTATATGATTTCAGACTATGATCTGATCTGATCACGCCATCGAGGTGGTTTTATCTGCATGCTTGTCTTGACTTAGTTTTGTTCTCAACCTGATTGGTCAAAGGCAGTTAGTTTTGTTCTCACCCTGATTGGTCAAAGGCAGTTTTGGGTCTGATCTAAGTTTTGAATTTAGTTATTGCAGAGATAAACAACGATAATGATTTCTGGTTTTGGTAATCCTTGTGCATTTACATTCTCGAGATTAGAAGGTAAGTGTAGAATACACGTGTACATATTTTATAAGGATATATTTAATTTTTTTTAACGTCTTCATGTATTTGAAAAATCATTTTTTAATAAGAGCCAATAATTAGATGCATAATATACATTTTGTATGTTCACTTGACATTTTCACTTGAATGTTTAAGTGATACAATTTAAATCCGAGATAATTTGAATTTAAAATATTTGGATTTTGATTAAGATTGTAAAATAAAAATATATATATAAGTTCCGTGAAAAAATTTTTAAATGTAATTTAAGGAAAATTTTATTTAATACATTATTTTAATTGAATTTTTTTTTTTAAATACATTATATCATTGATTATCTTTTTCCTATATAGATTTTGTTAATTAAAAATTTTAAATGAGGAATGTTTACTTATATCAATTTAAATTCTAAGAAGGAATTATCAATGATAGCAAAAGATCATTTCATTAAATAAACAAATAAAAGAAGAAATACAATTTTGTAATTCTACAAAAAGCTTATATACACTAATCATTTAACTAATTTCATTGATTTTTTTTTTAATTTTCCATTTTTAACCGTTAACTTTCCATTTGCGGCATGTATCTTGGTTTTTTCAACCAGCCACGTCAGCAAACTTTTCTTGATTTAGTAAACGGCGGTTGGAACCTCGTTACCATCTTAGACAACGGCAAGCCTGGAATACCCAAACGGAGGATGCGGAGATAACGGAGATAACGGAGGGATACTGAATATTCCCTTCATATCTTCACTATCCCAAAACCCCGTCCAATTTGACGGTGTTAAACATACTCCCGGAGTTATACTTTCTGTCACTGTTACAGCCTCCTTCACCGCCGTCGCCATCACCACCTCCTTTTCCTCCGTAACCTCCTCCCTTTTCACTGCTTTACTTTCTATGCTTTGTTCTTCTTGTTCTTCTTCATCCTCTTCCTCTCTTCCCCTTTTCCTAGAAAATGAATCCTCGGTTAATTCAGATTCAGCGGAATTTGATTTCCCAACTTCAAGAGGGAAATTCAATATGGCTTTGCTTCCACGGAGCTTAAAGGCAGCTCTGTCATAAGCTTTAGCCGCTTCAATGGCGGTATCAAAGGTTCCAAGCCAAACCCTTGCTCCTTTCCTGTTAGGGTCTCTGATTTCAGCAGCAAATTTGCCCCATGGTCGTCTCCTGACACCCCTATAATGCCTTTTCTCGTCACAATCCACCGATGATCCAACCGCAGCAGGCTTTAAGTTGGTGATGTCAACTTTTGGTGGAGGGATTGTCACGTTTATAGATGGACGACGTTGGCTTAGAGTAGATTGTTTCACCTGATTAGGGCTATAAACTTGAGCTGGATTAACCTGAGATGGCTTGGATACTTGAGGGAATTCTGGGTTTTTTCCAGCCAAGGAGACTTCGGAAGTACAGTGATCAAGATTTGAAAGGAAAGTTCCCATGGAAGCAAAATCAGTAAGCAAGTGTTGCCTGATGAGCTCCAAAGCAGATGTTTCTTCAAAAGATGTCATTTGAAAAAAAGGGTACTTAATGTTTTTCAAGTCCCAGAAATTGAAGCAAGAACTCGAAGTTTGAGGCTTGAGGAATCTGATATGATCTGATCTGATTTGAGTGGAAAGAAGAGTGTGGTGGTTAATATATAATGGCGTCGTACGAGCTTTCCAGGATAGACCCAGGAAGTTCCCTGGAACCAACGTGGGGTTAAAGAATTGTGTCTAAAATTGATTTCTTTTTGTCATTATTGTGAGAATTTTATATTCCTGGAGGGTCCCATAGCCATATAATATTTAACAATCTCCGCTTCCAGGGTGTTTCTTCTGCCCGAAACTTGTAAAATTCAAACAAGATTTTAATATTTTAGATTCAGGGCTATGATTGCTAATCCGATTACTTTGCAATAATTTACTAACCAATATTGAAAGACGATTATTCAAAATATATATAGTTCAGTTTTCAATTTCAATGTCTTCAAGACTTTTAATTACCACGTTTTCAAATGTAAATAGTTAATTAATAAACCAGTCAACAAGCAACTTTTAAAAGTTGGGGACTGAAAGAGGATAGATAGCTTATGTCATCGCTTTTCCCTTCTTACTTAATGTTTGTTTCATGCCTGGAGCATCAATTCTTTATGGCAGGTTTTACCTATTTTAGTTTTGTATAAATTATATTTAATCATCCAAAATTTGAAAAAAAAACCCATTATCATATTTTTTTTATAAATAAATTTAATACATGTATTATTTTTATATTTAAAATTTTATGCAATTAAATAATTTATATTATATTGAAGAAAAAAAAAAGAAATAATCAATTATAGGTGATGACTTGTTTAACTAAAAGTGTTTTTAATCTTGTCTTTGACTTGGGTGATTGAATTCAAAATCCATGTGGTTTGAATTGTTGACCCTATGGAGCCCTTTGAGGCATAACGAAGCAAACATTTTCAAAAGTTGAAAGAAATATTTAATCTAACAGATGAAGTGAACCTGCTCTCGAATGCAAAACTACAAAACCGAACGCCCACTTGGGCAAGCTGTGTTTCACTTTCATTCATCAACTTGCTCTTAAAAGTATTCCCCAGGGCCAACCAATAGGTTTCTTACCCATAGGTTAAGAAACAAGTCCCCCCACATAATTGAAAATCAATTTCAATCGTAGCGTTGGATTCAATTTTTGTTGAATTTAATTTGATTAGTAATTAAATGCATTTGAATTAATTCAATTTTTGGATTCATAAATTAGAAAATTATAATTATTTAAATAGGATTAAATTATATTTTTAATTATTTTTTTAAATTCTATAATATAAAATAAATATTTTATTTTTAAATTAATAAAAAAACTTAAAAAATATTTTATTAAAAAATCGATAAATAAAATCATTTGAAAAGATAAAATTTAATTTGGATTGATTTAATTATAAATGTAATTCAATTTCGATTTCAATTAATTTTTAATAAAAATTAAAACACTTCGCATTAAATGTACTCTTTAAAAAATAAGAATAAATAAAACCAGTAACAACCCTATAGAGTATTAATCCATATGGTGGGCAACATTTTCCAATCTCTAAACCAAGCAAACTGAATGTGCCCACCAAGATTTTGACGTATAGCTGGTTTGGGTTTGGACCAGTATCCTTATCCATACATATATATATATATATATATATATATAAAAACATATATAATTGAATAATTGTTATTAAAGATAATGATCTGATTATCTTTTTTATTTTTCAAGATAACTTAAAAGAAAAGAAAGAAACAAAGATTGATTAGCTTTACAGAAAATGAATTTTGTAGACATTAATTGCAAGATTTCTCCTTAATTTTGAATAAGCTTAACCATCTCACCTTACATATTTGCAAGCTATTAATTTACAGCAAAAAAGATAAAAATGCAATTCAAGATTTGCTCGGGTCTGTCGCAATAGATATATACGCGAGGGATCGATTTACATGTATGTATTTTATATATAATTCATATTTATTTAATTTGATTATCGTATTTTATTTTTTATTTATGTAGATTATATATATCGTATTTTGATTAAATTAAAAGTGTTTAAATATTTGTTCAATATAAAAAAACTTTCAACCGTTATATATATATTAAAAATATCAATATTTTTTATAAAATGATTGAGATTTTGAATCAATCTAAAACTTACATGTATGATAAGTACAATTATATTGATCAATCTATTAGATGGTTTATTAAAATATTACTTATACAAAAATTATACAAATATTTATGTAAATAGATCTCTCCTATATACATATATATTGTAAAATTAAATCTTACCCATCCAAGATCACCCATTCATTTTAAACTTAATTATATTTAAGATATTAAAAAAATTATTTATTTTTATTAACATTCTAATATCTAAGCTTTGAGTCCAAGCTCCAATTTTCTGCTCGAGACCGATTCTGCTTGGCTGGACTGCCAGGCCTATCCGCCATACTTTAATGCTGCCCATTGTTTAATTGCTGTTCTGTATTCCCGCGTTTCTGAAAACTCTGCCAATGTCAATTTGCAGCAAAGTGATGGCGTTCAGGAAGATATGTCAATGGTTTTATAATAGTAATACACATATATATATATATATATATTGCTATGCTATCCAAGACTTATTTTTCTTAATTTATGTGTCTAATATATATTTAAATATATATCTAAAATATAATTTTACAAATGTACAAAAAAAGAGTTTAAAATTTGAAATATATCTGTATCAGATATATATATACATTTATATCAAATTCCAGTAACTTAATATATCATAACATAGTAGAATTCAAAAAAAAAATATATATTCCATGACTGAGTAAACTACTAAAATTTGTCATGTTTAACGTTTTACACTTTGTAAATGAGATTTAGTTCTGTTTGAGTCATTGTTTCCTTTGTTCTAGTCCCACTTCTTTGCATTAACAGTTGTTTAATTTGCTTTTGAAGGCAGACAAGGGTTGCTTGGGACAGTAGGCGACGACATCAATTAGTAAACCTGAAATAAACACAAGAAAGATGACGGAATTTATTTTATTGACTATTTCTTTTTGCACAAAGGAGGCTTGAAGATCTGTGAAAAAGTTACAAACGTTAATTCTAAACTTACTTGATTTTCTCTTCGAGAGGAGTTACATGAACTAATTGAACTAAACTTTGAGCTTGAAATAGGCAAAAAAGAAAAACTAGCAAAAATGAATTAATTAGGAAAATTGACAGAAAATTCTTAGGAAGCAATATTGCATTGAATTTCTCATTTTTAAAATATTCTTCGGAAGAGTGAAAAACCTGCTTTTATTTAAAAATTAAATTGACAAAGAAATTTAAATTAAAAAAAATTGACAAAAACCTCGTGTTCCAATGACTCATTGTTAAGTAAAGAGATGAAAAACCAGAGTTGGCCATGCTGACGTGAACTGTTTTTATACATTCTGTTATAAGAACAGAACTCATCAATGCTATGTTCCACAGTTGATCAACTTGTCTCCTGCATTTTCATCTGTTTAGTTAAATTTCGGATACATTTCTGGGTCTTTATTGCATGGTCATGGCTGGTTCCACGAGAGTTGTCGCATCCGTATTCTTAGTTTTGCTCATCCTAGTTGAAAACTTTTGCGACGCAAACAGGAATTTAAGAGACTAGCTCTTCTCAAGTTCAAGCAAGGACCTTATAGATCCTTCAGCTCGACTTGCCTCTTGGGGCAATAACCTGAATTGTCGCAATTGAACTGGAATTATTTGTGATAGCTTAAGTGGCAATGTTGTTGAGCTTTGCGTTCGAAATCCTGCAGATCCTTACAACAGATTTTGTATTCCAAGTGAGAATTATGCATAGGTCTGGTTTTCTGGCAAGATTAATCCTTCTTTGCTGGAATTCAACGATCTGAGGTACTTGGATCTTAAGTGGAAGTAATTTGGAGGAATACAAATTCCCAAGTTCCTTAGTTCCATGCAGACATCAACACACTCAATCTCTCTGCAGCAGGATTTGGTGGACTGGTTCCTCCTAATCTTGGAAATCTCACGAATCTCCGTTTTCTTGATCTCCATAATTTTTCATCTCTTCTCTATGCTGAAAATCTCCAATGGCTTTCAAATCTTGTGAAGCTGAAACACCTTGATCTTAGCAGCGTAGATCTCAGCAAGGCCTCGGATTGGTTTCAGGTGACAAATGCACTCCCTTCTTTGGTAGAAATACACTTATCCGGTTGTCAACTTGATCATCTTCCTCCACAAGCTAATGTTAATTTCTCATCTCTCTCCCTACGCGATCTTTCTTCCAATTCATTTAGCAACCCTTTGATTCCTGGGTGGATTTTTAGGCCAACTCTTTGGTATCCCTTGACCTCAGTCATAATAATTTCGAAGGCCCACTTCCCGATGGTCTCCGAACCTTCAGATCTCTTAGATACCTCAATCTCTATTGGAACAATTTTAATTCTTCGACTCCCACTTCGTTTTATGGTTTTACAAGTCCTGAATTCCTTAATCTTGGGTCCAATTATTTGAGTGGTTCCATCTCAAACGATTTTTAGAAATTAACGTTTGTCACTACACTTGACCTGTCAGACAATGAAATTGCAGGGGCTGTTCCAAACTCCATGAGAAGTCTTTGTAGTTTGAAGAAGATCAAACTCTCAGGTCTCAAATTGAGTCAAGACTTATCAGAAGCCATAGAAGCTTTATAATCAAAATGTCTGCCAGATACATTAGAGTCTTTATGTATGGATAGTTGTGAACTTTTTGACCATTTGACAGATCAGTTTCTACTATTCAAAAGGCTGGCAGACCTGTCCCTATCCAGGAGCTCAATCTCTGGTCCAATACCAGTCTCACTGGGATTACTTGCATCAATAAGGCACTGAACCTGTCTGGAAATCGAGTCAATGGAACTTTACCTTAATCAATAGAAAACCTTTCAAAAATGGAAAAATTATGGTTGAGTCCCAGCTTGGAGTTATGGCTTTCTCATCATGGCATTTGGGTCCAAAATTTCCTTCCTGGCTTAGATCCCAAAAGGACTTTGTTTATTTGGATATTTCTGTTGCAGGAATCATAGATACCATTCTCAACTGGTTTTAGAATTTGTCTACCACATATTTTTCTTTGAATCTCTCTCACAATCAAATCTATGGGAAAGTTCCTGATCACTTTGCTTCTTCTCCTTTTGCTGATCCTATATGTATAGATCTTAGTTCTAATTACTTTGATGGTCCATTACCCTGTTTGTCCTCCAAGGTAAACACATTAGATCTTTCAAACAACTCGTTTTCAGGTCCCATTTCTCACCTTCTGTGTTGCAAAATGGAGGAACCAAAGTTGTTGGAAAATCTTTACTTGGCAGACAACCATCTATCAGGAGAAATTCCTGATTGCTGGATGAATTGGCCAAACTTGGTTTTAATAGATTTGAAAAACAATAGTCTATTTGGTATTATTACAAGCTCCAAGGGATCATCGAACCATCTTCAGTCGTTGCACCTTGGCAAGAACAATCTTTCTGGAGTTTTGCCCTCATCACTGCGAAATTGCACCAGTTTATTGGCCATTGACCTTGGTGAAAATCATTTTGTGGGAAATATGCCTGGTTGGCTAGGTGAGCAGCTTTCAGTTACCATTATCGTCAGCCTTCCTTCAAATAGTTTTGAAGGTCAGATTCCTGATAAATTATGCTCTTTGAGTTACTTGGCAATCCTGGACCTCCCACGTAACAATCTCTCAGGGACCATAGCAAAATGTTTCATGAACTTCGGCGCAATGGCCTCGAATGAGAACTCGAGTGACCCTATTTCTTATGCTCTTGGTCATTTTGGCACTTTCTTAGAAACCCTGCTATTGATGATCAAAGGGATATTGCTTGAATATAGTAGCACTCTTCAACTAGTAACAACCATGGACCTTTCAGACAATAACTTAACTGGTGAAATCACTCCAGAAATAGCTAATCTTTTGGGCTTGCGGTCCTTGAACATGCCTTGACAACCATTTGACAAGAATAATTCCCAAGAATTTAGGCAATATGAGGTTGCTAGAATCTATTGACTTATATAGGAACCAAATTAGTGGTAAAATCCCGCCATCCATGTCAGCTCTAACATTCTTGAGTTACTTGAACTTGTCACAAAACAACCTGATTGGAAAAATTCCATCAAGCACTAAAATCCAAAGCTTCAATATTTCCAGCTACGATGGAAATGACCTCTGCAGGCCTCCATTGTTGATGATTTGCAGCCCAGATACCACAACAATACCTGGTGATAATGATAATGAGAATAAAGCTGATGGATTTCAAGTGGATTGGTTTTGGTTTTATGTATGGCTCCGGGATTTGTTGTGGGATTTTGGATTGTCATGGGTCCTTTGCTGTTCAATAAGTCACGGCGATTTGCTTAATTTCGCATGCTGGAAAGGGTGGAGCACAAAGTCAGGACAGTCACTACAAATGGTCGCCAGATACATCATACATATATATTCAGTAAAATATGTAAAATATTTTACAATATGTAATGTACTAAATATTTAGATAGATGATGAACAAAGTGTCTCTTAAATGAATTAATTTGAAGTTTCAACTTTATCGAAAGGGGGAAAATGAAAAAAAAAATTAATATGAGAATTTGGAATATTATAACTAAAATATATAATCATATTTAAAATATTATATATTTATATAAGCTTAGATATATAATTATTTGTATTATACATATTCTAATATATTATTGTATTCACATTGTGTTTATATTATTTTTTACGTGTTTTGTGTTTTAATTATTTTTTTTCATTTTGTTTCATACTCAAAATAATCCAAACCTACTTTAACCCTTGCGCTTATTGCGATATTTAGCTGTTAATAATATTTTTATAATTAAAATGAATATAGATCGAATCTCATCGAAATTAAAAGTTCACGATTTTGTTCACAAATGGCTCGCCTGGTAATAATACTTCTTCCATTGAATTGGATTCTTTTGAAGGCTATATGATGAAACACCATAAAGCTTTTAGGATTAACAATTTTATTGACATATTTTATATTTATATAAAATTTAATAAATTAATAATTTATGTTATATTAAAATATTTATCTATTCATTTTAGCAGTATCTATAGATCGAGTCGTAATTTAAAGTTTTTAAATTTTTTATCCAAATCTGAATTAAGTACGGCCCAAAAGCATAAATTACTATTCAAATACTAATAACATTTAAAAAGTATTAATTAATAAGTGCTTAGTTAAGAGTCATAAGTACTCCTTTCTCCTTAATCAAGATCTCAAATTTGAATCTTACGTATAAAAACACCTTCACTCAAAAAGCATTACCTAGTTCAAACCAGCTTAATCACAATTTAGATCAAAATGACTCATTTCAAATTATAAAAAAAAATTTATATTCAAAATCCAACTTAAACAACCCGGACCGAACGAATAATTTGAATTAAGATTCATGTAACTTTTTAATGTCATATCCAACTTTGTTTTGAGTTCTAATTATTTTCATCTAACCGTGCAGCGGCTACCATTCCTAGTCACCCTGTAGGAAAGAAAAAAGATAGGCGGCAAATTGACCGTACACATCGAGGAGACTTCGAATGGAATGGTACGAGTTTCGTGAAAGCATCAGTTTACGGCATTCAGTCAAACATTTCAGGACTTGCCCCATCAAATAATCAAACCTTCAATAAGTCCCAATCGAAAGAGGGCGTTCGTCATCATGAATATTATTTAATAGTATTTTCTTTTCCAAATTTCCAAGCTTACGTTTGACATATTCTATAGTTTATTTAAACACGATGACCTTGAATGCTGAAACATTTTAAATGAATTAACAGGCAGAGTAACGCGTAGTAATGAAAAAAATTGATTTAGATATCCAACCAGTTACGTTTAATAGTTATGAGGACCATATAACTCCTTTAAACTGGAATAACATGACTAATACACATATTGTATTGATATTTAAAATTTTAACATATTTTATAATTTAAATCACGTTTGTGTTCACGCGATTAAACATACATGGATTATCGAGTCTAAACAAAAACACAAAATAAGGTTTTGTACAAATAAATGCATGAATTATTAATCATAGCAGTTGATTGTACAACAACTAAAGCAAAACAGTTGGCTTAATGGCATGTAAGAGCTCTAAGGGAAGGTCAATAACGATCATGCAAATTGGGGGGGCGGGGAGCAGCATTTCTGCATCATAATTTGTTCACCAACTGCCTATTTTTATCAAGAAGGAAATAAAAAACTTACGTTTCTCTAGCCTTTTATAGGATGGGAATCCTGCTTTTGGTATTGCTCAAGAATGATATTACAATTATTCATTGATCGTGCATCAAGTACACCGTGATTCCACAACTTGATCATGAATAATCTCCAACACCTGCCCATTACATCAAATGGTTATAGTTACTTATAACTTACATTAAATCCTACATCCAATGTACAACGAAAAGAGGGTAGGGTACCAAAACCGGCAGTCTCCACACAGATGGGACTCTTATGAATATCATTTTATACTTCAACCAATCAGAAAAACTCAGAAGATGAGTATAACATAATCAGAGGCAAGCAGATACATACGAAAAGAAGAAAAAGAATGAGACTACCAGTGACAAGAGTAGAGAAAAAGTACAAGCGCAAGGCTTGAATGTACATATCAATAGTGTTAAATCAAAAACGAAAGAGAGACGATCTACCAGATGAGAGCTGGGGCTTTGACAAGGTCACGCCCATGTAATTTTGAAAATGCTTCACATGCCCATGGAATATGACCATCTGCCAACACCCTGCCAGCATGAAAACAAAAAAAAAAATAGAAACAGAAGAAAATAGATAAACAGAAGGTCCAAAACACCACTTCAAACTAATCAAAAGAAAAGGAATAAATGAAGAACTAATGAATCAGTCAATGCAACTGCGTGAAATGAAAAAACTGCAGATGAAACTGCTAAAAAGAAGAATAAAGACCAAGATCCCGGGTATCATATGTATCGGTTCAAATGTGTTAAAATAAACTATTTGTATCAAAGATAGAGAAAGGAGGAAAGAAAACCTTACTTCTCGCAGATTTAGTTCAAATGCAATTGTTAAATAGAAACTGCTTAGAGGAATGGCCAAGCAAGGACATGGGTAAAGGAGAACGTCTAAAACATGGCTTAGATTAGAATGGCAAATCTTATGACCTTACATCCATTAAGCCCCCTATTCTCTAGAGCACTTATAATGGCATGGGTTAAACGAATTCGACAACCAGTTCAAGTGAGAGAAAGGCAAAACCCACAGTAAAAGAAAGACAAGTTTACCTTTGCTTCCTCACAAACGAGTTCCACAAATGCATTATTTGCTTCTCATCTTTGGTTACATCTACGAAATCATCAAGCATCTGCAACATGGTAAAGCATCTTAATGCAATGTTGTAAATGCAAAAACGAATTCACCAAGACGCAATTCATTCAAGGGCACTAACTACTCGACCTCGGCATTGCAGATATTCAGAGCATCATAACTTCAATTTGGTAATGGTTTTTACACATTATTAGTTACTCATTGATATCTTATTATTATTCATACATTCAATGATTTCAGTTCCTAGCTTGTCCGCATTGCTGTAATTGAGTCACATTTACGTCCCCAAAAACATTTTCATAAGATCAAAATCTACACAAATTATTAATAAATTTCCCTTTATATATACCCTGGAAAAAAATCTACTAAGTTCAAAAGTGGTTACTGTGCTTCTGATTTTGCTGTAAATTAGTGTAAAGACTGCATCTAAAGTGGTGCTTGTCGATACCTACATTACTCTTCAATTCTTAGCTAGCCACTGACCAAAATTCAAAACAATATGCCCTTCCAAACAAGCACCAAAGTTTCATAGTTACGAAAGAATAAACAAAAACATACCCTTCGATCTTCAAAATCTGCAACATCATCATCAACCTCGTCCTCACTATCTCTGTCAGACATTACTTGATCTATCGCCATTGGCTTCAAGCAGAGATGTATAGTTTCAGAGATTTGAATGTATGAAATGTAAGTGACATTAGTCACTAGTCTAATAGTTAACTATTAATAAACTTAGAATCTCTTGACGAAAGCTAATCAAAAGCCGTATCAAGTATACCACACAAAAAGGGAAAACCAGAACCATAGTCACCACTCCAATTCATATGCCCTAAACAGAGAGATAGCTAAGCCATAAATAAAAAATTGGATCCACACTTTTAACAGAGTGAATTTGTGTGAGAGATAAGTGTAAGCAACAGCAGGCAATATTTTTCTTTTCCTCTTCTTTCTCCCTACTCTTCTTTTCACACTGTACAAACTATGGATATCACTGTATTATCCATAACCAAATAGCAAATATTAATTGACATGTTTTCACTCACCTGTGCTCTATGTGAGTGAAAAAACTGTCGCTTCTGAAGGAGAGTACGGCTGAAAAGACAGAGTGAGGAATAAATCAAACCCATATTCATGGTTCAACAATAAACCCTTTGTCATAGGGGAAAATGGTGCAGAGTGGGTGGAGAAGGAACAAATTGTCTAAACAAGAGATAAGTCCAAATGAGCACATCAATTTTAAAAGAACACACTTCCATCTTTAACCAGTTAGTCGCAACTGCTCTCTTCAGTTCTATTACTAAACTGGGAGGGAGATGATGGTTATAGGATTTAGAACATTTATGCCTAAATCAGGAATGGCAGTGGCCGCTTTACACATAGGGGACTAGACAATGTGCTTCTACCCCCTACAGTTATCAGGCCAACATTCTCTAGAAAAACAATCAACCAAAAAATGCCTAACATAGAAAGGTTCACAAGAATGTCTAGGCAATGCCTTTAAATTCACAGAACAAGCTCAATCAGCAACACTAATAAAACTAATGCATTTAACCATTGCACAGCTATGGAATGAACTAATAAAATGCTGAATAAATAGGGGGGAAAAAATCTAAGACATACTTCCTTGGATCAGAACGTTCCATAGATATTTTTCTTGTCTTTGCAAATTGCAACAAGGCAGGGGGCGCAAGATTGTTTCCAGACACAGATTGACCACGTTCGGAATCAGAATATGATTGTCCTGCAGTGCCCAAAACCCCTGAAACATTGAAACTGCACGGAGGATGTTGTGCACACTCCACAGCACCAATCCTAGCATTTTGTAAAACGGTTCCACCTGAGAAAAGCACCCTTTCGTCAGTATTTGAATGAGCTGTGATGAAGATTCTTACAGCGGATTGGCTCAATCTAGAGAGTGTAAATGCACATAGGTTACAAAAGGTCAGTTGACAACAATACACTTGTAAAATTGTTTGGCCATATGATCCATTCAAAGTGGTTGGGCATCTCTTGCATTTTCCAAAGACGCGAGTCAAGCACTATAGAGAACCATCTTACACATTAGATTTTTGGCCCCAGAACATACTGCTTAAAAATTTTTAGCTTGAAATATTTGAAAAAATATAATTGGAGATACAAGAAACCAATATCTCAACTTCAAGCTCCTATGCTCAACCTGTTCAAGGGGTTACCAGGAAGGAACTTAATTTTAGCCAAAGCTGGGCTTCTTCTGTTTCATTTTTAACCCCATAACGTTGGTTTCACTTTTCCTCATCTGAAGTGCCTAGACAACCTTCCATTGCTTAAAGAATATATTAAACTTGGTTAAACAATAAGTATGCAATCATAAATAAAAATATCATACCATGAGCCTTGTCAAGAAGCTCACAGCCTCCTGCCTGTAGATTTGGCTCTATGAAGACAGGACGTACATGCCTGGCATTTTGAACTAAGTTCTTTGGTCGTCTACGCCTCAGTTGCTTTGAGCTTAGCATACATATGAGCTACCAACTTCAGTTCATGGAAATAATATGAGAAAACAGACTCAGAAGGACATAAAATCGCAAGTTAAACAACTTACCAAAAGAAAAAAGTCTGTTGTTTAGGATCAACACCATCTGCAATAAGCTGAACAGAAAACATTTACACGTAAATTACAAAAGCAACAAAAAGGATACTTAAAACTAGTTATTATGTACATGGTTCCAATCTACTATCTAAAGATGAAGCTAGCACCTTTATTTGCTATATAACTAAATTGAGGTACAATGGCAAATTCAATATTGAGTCATAATATAGTGGCAAATTTCACCTTGATCCCTTCGTGAAATAAACTTAAAAATTTGTATATCAGTATACTTTTCCCTATATATTTGTAGGAATCAGTACTAAAAAGGGTCAGCGCCAAGTACAAATCGGCTAATTTAGAAGCAGATTTTAATTCAGTTACGAGAAGAAAAAAATCGGAAACCAGTTAAAAACTACAGTTTGCAAGCCTCGGCAAGAAAATGCTCCGACCTCAGATCTCCAAATATCAGTTTTGACAGACACATTAACAGCTTGATACTCTTCAGTTACCTACAAAGTACCTATGCATTAGAAATTTTGGCATGCAAGCATCAATTATTAGAATGTCACAGCAGATTCTTGAATTTTACCAACCCAAAATTCAAAATTGAAGAGATCATGGGATGCTGGCAAGTGATGCCTCAGACCCTATATAAAAAAAATTTAAGCATCAACCATAAATGGCTAAGTAATATGGATTCAAGTTCATTTGGATCAAAATGATATAGAAGGAAAAATAGAAGCAGAAGGAACAACCTTAAAGCTTGCACATTTTACCAAGCAGAAAGGACATGAGAAATCTTCAGTTACTGCAAATAATTGGAATTGATGACATAAAATCAATAAGATGACTACAATGCATAAATTAACAAAAGCATGGAGAAATTCCAAAGGTTAATGATAAACTAGTTAACAAAAATGTCTATCACGCCAGGTCCAGGAGAGAAGAACCAAAAAGTTCGGAGAAAATTCCTCCTTAGCTTGGGGGTACAAGCAGCTAAAGAAAAGGATCGAACATCAAGAAGAAATTTGTGTCCTATTCTAAATAATGCCAACAGCTTTACCTACCAAAAAAATATCTTTAATTTCAGACTGCAACTTCCCAGTCAAATCCTCTTCCAAACTTCAAATACTTTCAAGGCAAGTAAAGCAGAATATGTATATGATTCAAACCGCCGGCCCAACAAAAAGATGCAAAAAGAAATAATACCTTCAGTCCTCTGTAACTTGTTGTTGTAATATCTATAATTAAAGATGACATTCCCTGCTCTCAACCTAGAACCAAAATCAACAAAATATCAGTCTTAGAAAGAGACATAAAGACCATGGTCCAAGAGGAAATCACATATTGCAAATGCACAATCCATTTTCTGTTCAATGGTATTTTTTTTTTTTTTTTTTTTTGGTGGGGTGTGTGTGTGGTGGGAGGAGGACAGGACTAGGTTTGAAACACAAAAAATTATAGTCTACAAGTACTTAAACATGAATATGTCTAGATGGGTAAAAATCAAATTAAACATAAAAGTATCCAAAAGGATCACTAATGCCCATTCCCCTCTCTAGCATCTGATTCCAGCTAGTACATAACAAGTAGATCATTTAGAGCATTGCAAAGCAGCACATTTTCTCTTATGCTACACTCTTTGTTCTTGTCCCACATATTAGAATCTCAAGGCTTTTCACTTAACCGAGTTCTTAGGTTCAAACTGTCAAGTTCTGCCCGGTTACATATTCTTGTAAATAGCTTCCCTTGGGAGTACAAAAGATTTAAGAGAATAAATGAATCCCAATATCATAATTTTAAAGTTTAATCAAGAAAGAACAGAGACTGAATGATGGAAAGTGATGAGCTAGTTAAAGAAAGGACATGGTTATTTCATACACATATTGACAACAAAAAAACTGGGAAACAACTAACATCAAATTTTCGGGACTAAAAAGAGGAATAGGTTGGACTAGAACTACACAATAATAACTATAGTTATTTAATAAGGATTACCGAATAATATGAGACAGTGATGAAGAAGAAATGCCACTGCATGTGTATGAATTATAGGGAGATTTTTCCTTTGCCCCAACCTCCTCCGCAGAAATGATAACTTGCAGCTGCGGTGATTGGTTCTTTTGGAAAGCAAACAGTCAAATTAAATACCATAAGCAAAATATTTCCAAAAGCCAAATCAGAAATGTCTATGTTAATTCTTTTTTTTTTAAAAAAAAAAAAAAGGCAGCAAGGAGATACCATTAACAAAGAATTGCTGGAATTTTGGATTACGATGCATTTGTCTTCATTCAAACAAATCAACTGCAGCAGGGAAAAGAAAAAAATTAAAAATTAAAAAAAAAGAGGCCACCACACAATTCAGATATTTAAAATTTTATTTAAGTTTCAATCATAACTGCTTGAACAGTCATTCCCATTTCCTACACTGGAAAGTGTGAAGCTTCTAAAGAAAGTCATACACATGGCTTAAGTGTCATTTCACTAGCAGTCAGCAACAATAAAAGCAGAAAATTGCTCATAACAAAGTGCCCTCGCGAGTTCAGTTCTTTATTTATTCACTTAGGAAAAACCGGACAATCACAGAGAAACCTGATTGAACTAACGAATGCTTTAGCAATGCAACCAACATTCCAAAAATATAGAGCCCTATGCTGCTAGCATACCACTTCTGTGAACCATTATACAGCTTTGATACTGTTGTACAAATACTTCTCCGCTTCTACCAAATTCCCAACTGCAGTCAAAATTTTCTTTGGAGCACTCGTAGATGTACATGGGAGGAGTTCAAGATATCCGTTCAACGCAAGCTGAGCTTAGGATGAATTCTCAAGCTCAGAATGAGCAATGGCATGGTTGAATAATATTTTGGGCATATGCCCAATAAAACACCAAGGAAAGAATCAGAGACAAAGGACTCGATTCTAGAATCATTGCTTGATAATATTATTTTATGTTTAAGAAGAACCTATAAAATTCGCCCAGATGCAGAATTTGAGCACTGCCCGATAAGTGATACATTAATGACTCAGCCACAAATTAAAAAAAATGCTTTTGCCAAGTTTTAGACAACTCTTTTTTTTTTTTTGCAAAGATATTGACTGACAAAGTAAACAATTAGTAGAATAGTACTCCAGAATAATATATATATATATATATATAACCAAGAAACTCTGATGCCACACCTTCAATAAGCAAAAATGCATGTCAACAGGTAATATCAGCTCAGTTCTTTGTCCCAAACTCAAATTTGGGGATTCTTTTCCATGACGACCATAGCGATTCTAATATGTGTGTGTCTGTGTGTGTGTGTTTATATATAACCAGTAAGGTCTGATGCCATACCTTCAATAGGCAAGAATGCAAGTCAACAGGTAATTTCAGCTCAGCTCTTTGTCCCAAACTCAAGTTCAGGGATTTTTCCCACGACAAATATAGTGATTCTAATGGTATCCTACCCCACAGGCAGCATTGTCCACCATTTGCTGTCAGAATAATTTGAATGTGAATTAAAGAAACAGAAATAAAGTGACATTCAAAAAATTTTCTACAATTCAGACTAGAATTAAGCTATTCTAAAAGGATTTAATCAATGCACCTGCATGTAAAAGATCAATGAAATACATACCAAAGCTGACAAGCAAAATAGCCAGAGAGCCAGATTTGGCCTCCATAGCTAGCTTATTTATCTCAGGGAGAATAAAATTTGCTTGAGCTTGATTACTGCCCTCAATGCCAGTGAAGTTAGTCAAGATACATGCCCGACGAAAACGATAAACTGCAGAATACTTCATTGTGGGATTCAAAAAGTAAATATATCATAAATGAAGTACAAAAAGACTACAACAATAATCAAAAATAATATACAGTGACTAATGACTAATGTATTTAGCTTTGAGCGTACACCTATGACACACCCTACCTCTGCAACTGCAACTTCAGGAACTAGCCTTGCCAACAAGATGTATAAAGGAAAAAGGCTTTGAGTTAGTACACCCTCATTCACAATCCTTGATACAGACAATGTCATTTGTATTCTACATATCAACCACAAAAAAAATGCAGTTAATAACTCCAATTTACCTGTATATAGCAAATTTTGATCAAAGAAAACAAGACTAAGAAAAAAAAACAACTAGCAAACGATCATCATCAAATTTTTAATTAATAAATCCATTTATAGCGACACAAAAAGGATAGAATTAATCCTATTGTAAAGGAACTTCTCGTTGTTCCCTAAATGATGCTAATTTCAACAAGTATATGCATTGTCAAACATAAGAATACATATAAAAGATTTACCTATTCCAAAAGCCATCAATATATATCACTAAAATCCCTATACTTCTAACAAAATGCACTAATGAAGGTCTGTATGCCATTTGAGTTCTCCCATCAGTCCACTATAATCGGAAAGGAAAGGAAAATGCTACAGTAAGCACTTGCAACCATAAATTTTAGGAATATAGTACATCCAATTACCAGATTGAAATATTACCTCATTTTGTGCTTCGCTAGAATTTTGTAACGCAAACATCTTTGAAGAAATGATGGCTGAAAATTTAAAAAAAAAAAAATTATTGTAGGATGGCCACAAAAATAGGTAGAATAAAATCAACAAATATGTGTTAAAGATAAAAGAAAAATAACTTCCACTGAAAAGAAACCAAAGATGGTTAGAAGCAACATGCAGAATTAACTATCTGCAATGCCAAATGTCATCATAGCTGGAAGATAACACAAGACAATCGATCTGCATAGAAAAAATAAACTGGCTGATGCAACAAGAGGCAGAAATTTACATTTCTTGCAGCACGTCTTTGAAGAATATTATAGAGCTCTACAGGCTTGCAATAAGTAGATAGACTTTCTTCAGCTGCAATTTCTTCTTCGGCAGATAAATGCAGGCAGGAATCTTCTCGGCACATCTGATCTGTGCTTCTTGAATAGCTGGGAAGTGGGAGAAAAAAAAAAAAAAGATAATGCAAACAAGAACCCCAGTCATGAACTTATCCAAATAGCCATTCTACAAATCACTCTTCATTACGACACAACAAACTAAAACTCTATAAAAAATCAACAACAATCAAACATAAGACTCAGAACAAGGCACTCTCACAATACCCTTGAAAATAATCTTTGCATTATCATATAATAAATGAAAATTCTAGCATGAAATGATTAGAAATTACAAGAAACTGGAATAACCCACATAAATACCAGCATAACATTAAAGAAAAATCAAATATGTGTTTAATCAGAGAGAACATACGAGGAGGTTTCACGAGCCACTAAAGGAATGCCCGGCATTCTTATTAGATAATGCTTAAGTTTAGTATCATCGCTTTCTCTCAACTTATTTTCCACCAAGAAGCATCTTAAAAATTAACCGCCTCAAACCTGCAAAGCAGAAATTAAACCTTGTAAAAACTCTAATTAATTTTAAAAATGGATTATATTAAAAAAAAACTTCCATTAAAGATTAAAGCTCAAATATTCATTGTTGAAGACTTTCCTCAATCGTTCCAAAAGAATTAAGAAAAAAAAAAAAAGAAAAATCTGAGAGGAAATGGCGAAGAGCAGTAGATGACAAGAATTAAAAAGAGAAAGAAATTATAAAATAAAGCAAAAAAAATGTAATGAAAAGGAAGTGAAGAAGAAGATGAACTGACTTTTGAGAAAAAGGAAGAACCCTAATTGAGAGCTTCGAAATTGGAAGAGAAACTTTAATTCTGGAATGGGAATTGAACCCTTTTTCAATGAATAATATATACTCCAGGAAAAAGCTAGAGAAGTAGTGTGTGAATTTTTGTGGGTTTATCAAAGCTCTGCCTCTTTTTTTTTTTTTTTCCTAATAGCAGTTTTGCTTCTCTGTGGTTAGGTGTAGCTTATTACGTTGTTGCTACACAAATTAAATTTAAAAAAAATTAGCCGGTAAAAATATGATAATTTTTAAAAATATATATATTTTATAGAAAAAGTGTTATGAAATTGAGTTTTTTAAGAGAAATAAAAAATTAGGTAAATAAACTATGATAAGTTTTTGGGTAAACTATACCAATAATCGTTCAACTATTAATGCATTTTTATTTTGGTCATTGAAGTTTCAAATTTTTCAAAAAAAAACACTAATGTTATGAAATTATTTTATGTTAATCACCTAAACGTTAAAAAGTAACAATAAAATGATGTGGTGATGCCAAATCATTATCAAAAGTCATGTGGCATCATTATATCATCTGATATGTCACGTGACATTGTCCATTTAGTGTTATGAATTTTAAAAAATATATATTTTAAAAAAAATTAACAAATAAATAATATTTTTAATCATTTATCTTTTTAAAAAAATTTTATTTTAGTTATTCAATTTTAAAGATTTCATAATTGGATCACTAATAATAAATTCACTTTTATTTTACTTTTGATATAAAATAATAAAAATTTGATGACTACTAAAATAGTTTACCTAATTTTAGCTGTAATATAATAAAAGTCAAAAAATTTAAATGCTTCTTCGTTCTTTATTCCATCGATCTCTTTCTAAATCTAAACCC
>JBBYHM010000010.1:3604248-3629467 GCA_038381775.1 Adansonia rubrostipa | reverse complement strand
TCAAATGGGTGATTTAAATTTATTGTTTTCCTAACCATTGATATAATGGATGATGAATTAACTATATCCACTTGATGGTTGGAGTTGAAAAGTTGAGCAAGGTGAGTCACAAGGCACTAACAAAATTATGGATCACCTTTTGTTTTTTTAGAGTTTTTTCATGCCCAAGTTGGACTAAAATTTAATAATTAAAATTTATTTGGTTAAAATTCGATCCATTAAATTAAAAAAATTATCTTATTATTTAAAATAAATTAAAATATTAAAAATATTTATATTTTATAATTAAATTTAAATAATTATTTATTAATTAAATAATAATTTAAATCAAATTAATTTTAAACTTAATATTGGGTGTAATTGAAAAGTTTTAATTTTATAGGGTAACAACATCATAAGTGACAAGTCTCCAAATCGTACGGACATCAATAAATTTGTATTGCCATGATAGTAAATGGGCCACCAATGGAATAAAATCATTCGAGTACCGAATTATGGAAGAAAAGAAAAAGGTCTACACCTAAATAAAAGAAAAAAATGGTTAAAAAAGTATACAAAATCTAGAAATTTAGAGCTACTCTTTCTTCCAATGCCGAACTAACCCTTCCTTTTGGTTCTATAAGCATTTTTTTTTTACTAAAATTAATTTTAAAACATAATGTTTTGGAAAATTTAAAGATTTTTCAAAAAAAAAAAAGAAAATTTCTGATGTTTGAAAAATTCATTGAAAAATATTTTTCATTGTTTGGTTATTTTATGAAAAAGTTACATTTTTCAAATAGTAATATTGATATAAATATTAAATTATTAATTATTAAAATATTAAAAATTATTTATTTTTAAAATGTAAATATTTCAAGTGATAATCTTTTAATCAGAATATTTAATACTAAATATTATATTAATATTAGATAATTAAGAAGTACCATTTATTATTTAATTAAAATATTATTTATATTAATATAATTATTGTTTTACAATTTTCAAGTAGTACTATTGACATAAATATTAAATTATTAATTATTAAAATATAAGAAGCTATTTATCATTAAACTAATTAATTTTTAATATTAAAATCATAATATTTTAATAATAATATTGAATGATAAAATATTATATTAACATTGACTAGTTAAAATAATACCATTTATTATTAAAAATTTAATTATATGAATTTCTTAAAAATATTAAAAAAATAATAATAATTATTGAAATTTTATTTCTATTAATACTTTTATAAGATTAAAATATTATTTCTTATTAAAAATTATTATTAAATATTTATAAAATATAATTTATATACATTTATTATTAAAATAGTCATATAAAAACATTTTTCAACAAAATATCTGTAATGTTACAATTTATTATTAAAATAATAATATTGTTTTATTAAATAATATTTTTATAAAATAATAAATTATATTAATTATTCATTATTTAAAAAATTTTATATTATTATAAGTATAAATAAGTATGTTTAATAATATTCAAAATATAAATATTAAAAATTATATTATTAAAATAATTTTATATTAATATTTTTAAATTTAAAATTAAATATTAAATATTTTTGTTAATAATATTTGGCTTGAGTTAAGTTAAATTTTAATATAAAAATCTTACTACTTAATAAAAGTTCTTTTTTGAAAAATACCTTATGCTTTTGAGATATTTTTCAAGAAAAATATATTATTTTCTGTGGATCTATAAATCATTTTTCATTGACTTATAAGTTATTTTTTGTTGATAAAATTATTTTTTAAAACAAAAATAAAAAAATACGAAAAATATTTTTCAAAAGTCAATTTTTACGAAACAAAGAACCCTTATTCTTCTAATTATTCCTTTTTTTTCTTTTTTAAAAATTAAATGACAAGAAATAAATATTTGAAAAAAATAAAATAAGAAACCTTGTTTTTCATGTTTTTACGTTATATAAATGAAAAATATTTGTAGAAATTGAAATTATTTACGGGAAACTTTTTGTTTATGTTTCAAATATATATATATATAATAAAAATAAAGTAAAATTATGAAATCCTGATATTCGTCACTTTTAGCATATTGATCAAACTGGCACTAGCCAGGTAAGGTAACCTTTTGCTTCCTTTTTCACTTTATAATCCTACTCGCATCTTTTGCTTTCCAATTTTATACGTCATAAATTGACGGTCTATTTCTATCATAATATTTATGTTATTTTTATATATTTTATTATTTAATAATTATATTTAAAATATTTTATATTTATATATTTATAATATTTTTTATCAAGTTAATGTAATTGTGTTTAATACAAAAACCCGTAAGCTAAGCTATCCCTTTCAAAAAGATAAAGAGCCAATCCACAGGAATGCCGGGTCCTTTCCCAGTTCATAAGAAACTAAATATACTAGTCATTACAGATCTAATCAACTTTAACATGTTAATGCAAGAAAACAGTAAAATTTCGAGGAGCAACGATGGCAAAATGGGGCAGTTGAGCCATTTTTGCTAGGAAAAATATGAGTCAAACAAGATGTTAAAGCTTCACATGGCAGCTGCTCTCTCTTCTTCCTTCAATTTTTGACTCTGCCGTTGCATTTTTTGCCCCTCTCTTTCACTTTCACACAATTCAAGCAAAGTCTTTTGAGTTAAATTTTTTGTCCTAAAACATAGCAGTTCCTTAGAATGTTAGGTTCCACGGGGCCCCCTACAAAAGGAAACCCAACTTTATAATTTCAATATCTAAGCACTACACTGGCCGGATCTTCATTCTCTAACAAGCTGCGTACTTTCTTCGTTAAAAGCATAAAAGAACCGAAATTTTGGTGAAATTTTAAACACCCACATGTTTAAACTCGTTCTTGCATTATCTTTGACAGCTATCTTGTTCATTCTCGTAGTTGTCATCTTCTTTTACCGCAAGAGGACAGCAAGAAATGACCAACTGGATGACATAGAAAGCAAAGAGCAGAAGCATGATGAAGAAGAGTCAGAAATGGAGGACATGGTCACTTTCAGCGGTGGACAAGACCTCACCATCTGTGACATCCTTGATGCTCCTGGTGAAGTGATTGGGAAGTCCAACTATGGGACCTTGTACAAGGCCTTGTTGTTGAGGAGCAACATGGTCAGATTGCTTCGGTTTTTGAGGCCAGTGTGTGCCTTGAGAGGCCAAGAGTTTTGTGATGTGGTTCAGGTGTTGGGGTGCATTAGACATCCCAATTTGGTGCCTCTTTTGGGATTTTATTCTGGGCCTAGAGGAGAAAAGCTTCTTGTCCATCCTTTTTATAGGCATGCCAATTTGGCTCAATTAATCAGAGGTATGTTTTTATTCATCTTATTTGGTGCTTGGTTTGGAAGAAAATTCAGAAAAAAGAAATCAAGACATTGATTGAACATCTGCAGTTAAATTCAGTTTATTGGCCTAGCTGATTTGAGCTTCATATCTATTGAAGCTCAAGATTCACCTATTTCAGATTTTTTTTTTTTAATTTATTTGTTTCATTGTCAAGTTTACTCATTTTCTAGGAGGAAAAGAAGAAAGAAGAAAAGGAAGATAGACTCTCCTTTTGATTCCCGCAAACAGAAAATCCTGAGGGAAAATTTTATGAAGTAGCTAATAAATCAATATAGCCTTATAAAATTTATGTCTATGCCCAGAAGTTTTAACCTGGATTCAGATTGTGGGTTAATTTTGTTTTATCTGTAGATATATTGCGTGTCAAACTACTTTGTTTGCTGCATGATTTTATCTGTCGGCACCGACCTGTCGTTTTCCTTTCCCTTTCTATAACTCTATTTCAGTGAAAATAATGGTTTGAAATCATATCCGATGATGTTTAACTACCAAAATCACTTCCTTTTTTAACTTCTGATATGAATAGCCAAGTAGAAGTTAGAATCTTCTGTATGATGACTTTTAGTTAGAATGTTTTTAGATTTTGAATGGATTGTTTCTTTGGCCAGATGGGAATGGGGAGCTTCATAGATGGGCTGTAATTTACAAGATTTCCATTGGTATAGCCAGAGGATTAGATCATCTGCACACAGCATTGCAAAAGCCAATTGTCCACGGAAATCTGAAGTCTAAAAACATTCTTTTGGATCGCAATTACCAGCCATATCTCTCGGATTTTGGTATATATCTACTCTTGAATCCTACCTCTGGCCAAGAAATACTTGAAGCTTCAGCAGCTGAGGGCTATAAGGCTCCTGAGCTCATCAAAATGAGGGATGCAAGTCGGGAGTCTGATATATACAGTCTTGGGGTGATCTTTCTTGAACTTCTTTCAGGAAAGCAACCAATAAATGAAAAGCCAACACGTGATGAGGATTTTTATCTGCCAGACTTAATGCGAAATGCAGTTCTCGATCATAGAATTAGCGATCTGTGTCATCCAGACCTACTTCTGAGGAGCAACAATAATAAGGGAAATCTGGTTAATGAAGAATCCATTCTTAAATTCTTTCAGCTTGCAATGGCTTGTTGTTCTCCCTCTCCTCCTCTTAGACCTAATAGCAGACAAGTACTCATGAAGCTTGAAGAAATTGGAAAGTAGCAACTAATGCATTTTGCAGAAGCATCAGCAGTGGCATTGGTAGCAGTTCGTTATTCTATTGGTTTTGGTCCAAATTTCTGAATTTACTTTTTGTTAGTCGCCTTTGATAGTCATGGTAATAGTGATGACAATGATGGTATCGACGTATACGGGAATAACAAGAGTGGAGTAATCTTTTGAAGCTAAAAGGTTGAGTATTTGCTGCATGACGGAGGTTTTATAATTTGTGCATTGACATTTGTGTCTCAAGGTGCTACACTGAAGCAAAAGTGGTAATGTTTCATGCATCCACTGAGGATCGTAGAATCTGTGATTGGATTGTTGGATTGCTGGATTTCTTTATCATCAAATTATCACCATGACAAAATAAGATGCAATTTGGTTCCAGTTAAGAGACACAAGTGCATGTAAACATGAAAAAAAATGTTATGTCACTCCTAATATCCCGAGAGTTGAATCTCTACGAGTTTTGGGTAATTGCCTTAACCATCAACTAAAGATGCATCAGCCTGTTGAAGTGCTGTTACGAGCAATGGAGTATCGGAATGAAGCTAGGTGCATGTCAGCTACTATAGGTGATTGTGATTTCTGGTCAATCCCCATTCTCTGCAGGTTAGAATTTCCAGCCTTTCCAAGAATTTGTGATTCTTTGGTGGCTTGTTCATTCTTTACTTCCTTTCTTGGACACCAACACCTTTGTCTTTGTCAAAGTTTACTAGATTTTCCTTTTTTTTTTTTTACAAAAAAAAATCATGTTCTTATTGGTGAACTCATATCTGAGCAAATCCTTAATTGTATACTCAACAACTAGCTATATAGCTCAATTTGTATTCAATGAAATCTTTGTTGCGTATTTGTTTGATTGTTTCGGTGTTCCAATCTTTTAGCTGGCAAAGGGAGTTAAAATGACAATAGGTGCTTGGTAGGTGAGAATGAATCTGCCTGGAAAAAGCAGAATATATATGGTTGAGCCGTGATGGAAATTCCTTCAACTTATTCCTGGAAGAACTACAGCCACTTTTGGTCAAACCCCTCCCCTTGATTTCTGCACTTAATTGCCATCTGGTAAGATATTAAATTCCGTGGAACCCCCCCCTTTTTTTCAACCTTTCTTTTCTAGCCGAACAATCTGACAATTCTGCGGCTGAAATGGTTAATTCCTATGAAGGCTCCAACATATTACGAACATGTCTTGTACTAGATTCAAATTTGTCTTCTTTTAAGTTTGGTTCTGTTTTGCAAATTCAAGTTTTGACTCACTTTTTTTTTTTTCATGTTATGAAGGAGTATGTAATTTCAAACTCACTAGATCTCATATTTTAAGTCCTAATCCATAAGAAACTAAATAACTAGTCGTTACCTATCTAATCAACTTTAACAAATTTGTCTCAGCTTTTGCCCTTCCAGTAGTTTCCTTTTTTGGGAACACCTACTTTTTCATTTTGCATCCAAGCTTTGATCCTTGAGTACCATTGCAAATAAGTGCCGCAAACACCGGTAAAAGGAACATCTTCTTGGACTTTTGTGGAAAAAGCTTTTTTCCCCTAATCTATCCATTTAAGAGAAACATTTTCTTCAATCTTAATTTCATATAATAGCTGGTGAAAGTGATTTAAAGTTTATAATTGTCTTATTTGCTTAGTCAAAACAGTTGCATTGTTGAAGATAATTAAACTACCAGACATATCATCAGCCCTTAATTTCAGCCATGCTAAAAATCTGTGAACTTTACATTTTATCGAAGTTAGCTGGGAATAAAAGCTTGCTAAAGCCTAAGTTCTTACAGTAGCAAATGTTCTAATATAGGGATAAGCATCGTAACTTTCAAACGTTGTACAACCTTCAATATCTGTGCAACCAGGAGCAAAATCATGGAGTAACTTTGAAGTTCCGTCTTTGAAACTGTAGGAGATGGCCTTACCAGGTATATGCAACACCATGAACGACGACCTTTCTTTGCTTTCTTTATGAACAACGACAGCTAGGACTCTGACTGCATGATAATCCCAATATGATGGATGAGAATTGCTACGAGTCATCTCTGGATATGTCGATATAAGTTCATCGAGGTTGACTCGATACTTCAGAAACCACCCAGACAAGTCTTTCTCCATCTCATAAACATCAAACTGCCTGGTACTATGCTTGCAATTTGTTAAAATAAGATGCAGGTGACCTCCGAACTCGTTAAAGTATCTGCACTTGGCCTGTTGGTTCCAATCATCTGGAATTTTAGGCATTGGAATCTCTTGAAATCTCTCTTGATGAACATCAAAACTTAGCGAAGACCTGGAGTTGGTCGTCCAATGAATGGCACCACAACAATAGACCCCTCGACTGAAATTATTAACCTTGGGGATTTGACTAGACAACCTCCAAAGATGAGTTTCAGACGAGTATATTTCCAACTGATAAAGGTGAGAAGATGTCTCTGAACTTCGAACAAAAACAACTTTGAAGTGTACTGATTTTGAGAGATCAAAAGCTAAAATAACACCAAAAATGGTGTTTGGAGTTCTGTTACTTGGCTTTGGAAGGGTAGTGTATTGGTTGGTTGTAGGATTGTAAATGTAGTAGTTCCGGTTGGATTCTCCGATCCGGCTGTTGCTACAGCACAATAACAAGCCATTGCAGGATTGCAAAATCCTGATGCCTGCAGAGTCATCAACAAAAGTGAAAGATCTAATTGATGCATCATGAACCGGCTTTCTATCTAGTTCAAGGAGGTGGTATTTGGGCGTGTTTAAATGAGGATGCATCCGCAAGTAGAAGGCCGGGGGAAACATCGAGCTTTGATTAAGGCAACGAAAGAAGGAGGGACTAGAAATCAGAGAAAACCAGTATTTGGAAACGTTTCTGAATCTCAGGAGAGATTTTCCTGGGAGATGAACAAGAATGTTAATGAGAATATCATCGTTGTTGCCTATAATTTCTGCTGATTCGGTCCGTGAGTTTGAAACTTCTCGTTTTCCCATGGAGATAATTTCTTATACAAGTTCAAATGTTGTGCTAGACGGCTAGACCCTGAAATTCTCGCACGACTATTCCCTGTTTCCCTTTATATGATCGCTCTGGCTTCGATTCTTATTGAGTTACCTAGAAGATTAATAAGAGAAAAGTCGTAGGAAGTTGCTCTGCAATTGCCAAGCAATTATTGGAAGATTACATAGCAGCTTGGTATGCCTTTTCTTTTTTGAAGAAAACTCAGCACTTTGATCATTTGACCCTGACAACAGGCATTGATTTCAGCATGCTAGTTAATATGAACATGGTGGTCTTAGCATCAGCTAAAACTTTACGTGACGTGATATAATACACATAATAATTTGGACTCAAATAATCTGTTATAGTTGACCAATTAAACTATTGCTTTGTAATTTTAGACCTCAGGTCTACGCCCTGGTTTCCAGGGAACCTGGCTAAATTAGCTCTGAAATTGTTGAGCACTTTCATGTTAAGCAAGTCAGAAATCTCAAATGGAGCCACTTTTTTTTTTTTTTTTAAATAACACCAGAATAGCATAAATAATCAAATATCATGTTTTACTAATCAAACCCAAATCGCTGGTTACATTTTCCCATATATGGAGCCACACCAAACACTGAGGAAAAACATGTGAGCTGAAAGCAACTCGGAAGGTTTTCCCAACGTAGATAGTCAGACACAAGCAAAGCTCTCAATGAATTGAAAAGCATCAAAACATTCAAATTCTAATGAATTGTCACCCCCAAATCTAGCAAGAAGTGGAGCAAAATCATGTAGCTTTCTAAAAGTACTGTCTTTGAAATTATAACTTATGGCTTTGTTGGGTAAGTGCAGCACCATAAATGAGTCCTCATCAGTTTCTTGATGAACAACACAGAGTATTGAAAATGCATAAGAATGCAAGTCTATTGGATCAACATAGCCTCTATCCATCTCAGGAAATGCTGCCGCAACTGGGTTTTAGATCAACTTGGTACATCACAAACCAGCCAGAGTAATCTCTCTTCCGAACCATAAACTTCAACAAGATGCAAATGGCCTCCAGATTCTCCGAAATATCGATACAGCCTTGCATCTTCAAAGCTAGATGGCATTGGCATATCTCTGATTTGCTCTTCTTCAACATCAAAGCATAGTGAATCTTCCCAATCACTAAGCCAGTGAATAGCACCGTTCCAGAAAACACCATTTTTGAATTGCATGTTATTTGGTGCTGCGAAAGGAAGACCTGAAGGCCGCCAGGGCCCTCTTTCAGATGAGTAAATCTCTACCTGGTAATGATCTGGCAAATCAGAATCATAATTCCTAATGCAAATTGCTTTGTAATGAGGTGACTTTGAAGGATCAAAAGCTAAACTGACACCAAAAGTATTCCTCGAAGACCTGCTAAATTGTCCTAGACATAGTCTAGGAAGAACCGTGTAATGCTTTGTAGTAGGATTGTAAATGTAACAGGTTGTCTCTGGACGATTAGGACGAAAGCTACAACACAGAAACAAGCCATTACAAGATTGCAAGATTCTGATCCCTGATGGATCGTCAACGAAAGTAAGGGACCGAAAGGGAGCTTGAGAGGGATTGGGAATAAGATTAATGAAGTCATATTCTGCGTTGGTTTGGCCTGAAAGACGGCGCACAAAGAGGCCTGATATGGTTCTTTGATTGTGTTTGGGAAAAAAACTGGGATCAGTGATGAGGAAAAGCCAGTGTTTGGACACTGTCTTGAATTTGAGGAGGGATTTTAGTGGTAGGCAATGAAAGATTAGAATTAAGATGTCATCATTGCTGGCTATCATATCAGCTGCTGCTGCTAATGATGATGAAATTTGGTAAGAATTTAAAGAGGATGATGCCTTGGTTCTCTTGGTGGAAAGCATTTTTTTTTTTTGGGGGGTTGAGAAATCTTCAGCTTCTCTTGTCTGGGTTTTATTGTTTGCAGGAAACTTGCAGAGTAAGACAGCTGAAAATGATTCCCAAGCACGCTTGAGAGTTGACAATTTGACTTGCCTGGATGTGGGATTCATTTTTATCAGGTCAATGCTCCATCAAACAACCACGCTTTGCCTTTGCCAACCAATACAATACAATGCTTACAAATGATATAATTTCACATAAAACATGTTAGATTGTATAAATATAAAAATTTCTACAATCATATACATACATATATTCCCAATCTTTCAAATGAATATATGCAATGCACTTTCTATTTCTTTCCTTTTGGTACAAAGTGGTTTGCATCTCAGGAATCGAAGAAGGATTATATATGCTGCAATTTAAATTTCAAACCGGATTAAATTAAATTAAGTTTGAGTTTTTGCATATTTTATTCTTCATTTTAAATGGATGCACCGTAGATATGTTTGTCCTAAATTAACGCACACATTATAAATGATTATACATAAATATTATTTTTGTTAAAGCATTTAAGCACATGATTTCAGATTTAAACTTGAAATGGAATTGTCTAGTTCTTTTAGACTAATGAATAATTAATCGATAAAATGAATAATTAACGAATTAAAAATTGATATAAAATTGATAATTGAGTTTTGAATTTGTACTCATTGATTAATTTTGTAAAGTTAATATACTAATATTCACCATTAAACTTAATTAATCACTTCATCAATATAATATAAAATTCACTATCCATTAATTATTCATCTAAAATAATCGGACTCGTGAATAAATTTACTTTTAAGTCCAATTCAAATTTCATTTCAAAGTTTGAGCCTATTGCCAAAAATAAAACCTAAAAGCCCATTAAACCCAAACCCATCAATGTGGTCCACCCATGATCCGAACCAACCTTCCATTTTTCAATTTACAAGGAAAAAAAAAGATTATTATTATTATTATTATTATTATACCGTATTTGATCTTCAGTCAAAAAGGTTGTCAACCTGTTGCAGGAGAAACTGAAAGTGAGACATCTGCTTCAAAATTTAAACGACTCCCCAACTGAAATTTCCACACTTTTTTAAGATGGAAAAACCAGCGAAACTGGGATTTCGTTTGCATTGAATTTCATTCATTCCAAACCTGGGAAAAAAGAGTTTTTCTTTGGAATTTTTTTTTTGGTAAAAGAAAGTAAAAATGGAGTTCACTGAAGCTTATAAACAAACGGGTCCTTGCTGTTTTTCTCCGAATTCTCGTTACATTGCGGTTGCTGTCGATTACCGTCTTGTGATTCGTGATACACTCTCCTTTAAGGTACATTTTTCTCTTTCTTTCCTTCTTTCTTTCTTTCTCTTCTAATTTCCAATCTTCTCTTTGTCTGCTGATGAAATGAGAGGCAGGACAGGATTGAGATGAGAAAATTCTTTCCTTTTTTTTTTTTGTTTTGGGTTTGTTTTGATTTGCTTTGTTGAATGAATTCTATACGAAGATTCAAATTTTTAGATGTGTAGATTTACCTTGTTTTAGTTGCTGGCTAGATCTTCTTGGTCTAAATTCGACAATATTTTTTTAAGAATTCATTAAGTTGCTTTACCATTTGGTTCCTACCATATATTAAGTGGTCAGATTTGTTTAGTAATTTTTTGTATTTGCTTTGTACTGCTTCACTCTTTAGACTAAGCAAATATATTTGTCTTTTGTTTTGTTTCTCTGGGTCAACCGAAGAGTTTAATGTGCCCTGTAAAGTCAGAAACTATTTTGAGCGAAATTTTATCTTTTTAGCATTAGAACACTTCCTCTCAATGAATAAATCTTGCAAATTGATCTTCTATGTTTGAGCTTATATCTTGAATCTTGAATTGTGGAAGCATTAGACAATGGATGGGCACGAGTGTCTTGCAAAGGCCATTTGAGGTTCACAACATGCATTTCTTGTGTTTCTAAGTGGTAAATATTTATTTTTTATTCGAATTGATGCAGGTCGTGCAGTTGTTTTCTTGCTTGGATAAGATAAGCTATATTGAATGGGCACTTGATTCTGAGTACATTCTTTGCGGTCTCTATAAAAGACCAATGATACAGGCATGGTCACTCACCCAACCTGAATGGACATGCAAAATAGATGAAGGTCCTGCTGGTATTGCTTATGCAAGATGGAGCCCAGATAGTCGTCACATACTGACAACCTCGGAGTTTCAGCTGCGATTAACAGTTTGGTCCTTGGTGAACACGGCCTGCATTCATGTGCAATGGCCAAAGCATGCTTCCAAAGGAGTTTCATTTACCAAAGATGGAAAGTTTGCTGCTATTTGCACAAGGCGTGATTGCAAGGACTATATAAATCTGTTGTCTTGTCACTCTTGGGAGATAATGGGTGTTTTTGCTGTTGACACGTTGGATATGACTGATATTCAATGGTCGCCGGATGACAGTGCAATATTGATATGGGATTCACCTCTTGAATACAAAGTACGTCAACTTATGTTTTCCATTTTATGTCATCAAATGGTCCCTTTTTGGTTCCCAGTTAATAGATCATGTGTATATTTGGAAGAACTTTTTTTATTTTCTTCTCTTTCGGAAACGTTAAGTACATGATAATTTTAAGGGTCTTATTCATTTTTAACATATTTAAGAGCCTTCTCTTGTCCCTTTTTTTTTCAACTCAATTGGTCTACTTCAAGCTTAGCGCACTGCAAGCTAAGGGTGCTAAAATTTGGAAGCAAAAGAAAAGGAGTAAGATAAACTATAGTTTATTCTATATGGTGTCTTTTTTCTATTTTCCTTGTGGAAGTGGTATCTTATGTTATATATAGCCAAATAAAAAATTACGTGGCCCTGACAGTTGCGTTTATAATTAACCATCTATGATCACATAGTTATATTTATGGTTTTACCAATGCATAAGCATGCATTTTCTTTCGTGTACTGATAACTTTTTTCGGTTGAACTGATATATTATCGAAATATTAAAGTTTTCATGATTTCTTGTTTAATTTGATACAGGTTCTAATTTATTCTCCAGATGGAAGGTGTCTCTTTAAGTATCAAGCATATGAAAGTGGATTGGGAGTAAAAAGTGTTTCATGGTCTCCCTGTGGCCAGTTTCTTGCCGTGGGTAGTTATGACCAGATGCTGCGAGTTCTAAATCACCTTACTTGGAAAACTTTTGCCGAATTTATGCACCTATCAACTGTTCGTGCTCCTTGTTGTGCTGCTGTTTTCAAGGTAAGCTGTTTTCCTTGTTACAATATTCAGTCTGTCAGAAGCATCTATTAACTTTGTTTCTCATACTGCCAGGAGATCGATGAGCCATTGCAACTTGATATGTCTGAATTATGTTTGGACGATGATTTTATCGGAGGCTGTGGTAAGAATAACGAGGTTCTATATCTCTGTTATTAACTTTAATTTGATGTCATGCTTGATGCTTGACCTTGATGTGAAATTGTGCTGGACCGTGTAAGACCTGACTGCTTTGTGCTTTTCCATACAGTTTATTGAGGTTAAATGCTCTTGCATGCATGTCTTTTCTAGTCATTACTCAATATGTGAATTTTAGTCTTTCAGTTATTTAATTGGGTTCATATGCCCCACTACCAGATGCTCCAGATGGACATTTCAAAGTTAGATATGAGGTTATGGAAGTACCCATTACGTTGCCTTTCCAGAAGCCTCCTGCAGACAAACCTAACCCTAAACAAGGAATTGGTAAGTATGCATTCTTATTTACCAAACTGATGTTAGGTTGACTCAAAGTTTTATGTTTTTCATACAGTATATTCAAGTGGCCCAAAATCTGAGTATAGCATTCGGAATGCTTTACTTCTAATATTAATGTAATGCTCCTGGAGTACATTTAAGTCCAACTTGCGCCGATTTTAATCCGACAAATCTTGTTGAAGTTGGAAATGATCTATCTCCTTTTTCTGTTATCCGTACCACTAGATGAATCAGCTGATGAATGACCCTGGTGACTGTTAAGTATCCAATCTAAAACCATTTGGCAATAGATGGAGAGGCCAACCATATGAAACCTAATACTTAATAGATGTTGCATAACAACACTTAACACTCCTGACTCCACTTACGTGCAGCTCAATAAGAGTCTACACGTGGACAACCTAACATGGGGTTAGGTAGGAAGAACAAAATGCACCTGGGTTTTAATACCATGTTAAGTATCCAACTAAAATTCAATTGGCTATAGGTGAAGAGGCGTAACTTAATATAAGACCACATGAAACCTAATACTTAATGTGGGATAACAACACTTAACAATGATAGTTGCTAACGAGCATTGCTAGTGCCATATTAGGATGTTAGAAGCTGTATTCTTATTGGAAATAATGATTTGTTCTAATTATTTTTCTAGGGATCAATCATGCATGAGGACACTCAAGTTTAAGGCTTCACTAAGCTGCTCAATAAACTAATTTGAATGAGTTAACCAAATTAACTTTGAATTGCGTCCCTTTAATGCTGTTACCAACCAAAGAATTTTATTTCTAGGTCTTCTTTCGTGGAGCAATGATAGCCAGTATATTTGTACTCGCAACGATAGCATGTCAACCGCACTTTGGATTTGGGACATACGCCATTTGGAGTTAGCTGCCATCTTGGTGCAGAAGGATCCTATTCGTGCAGCAGCTTGGGATCCAATATGCACTCGTCTTGTTCTTTGCACTGGCAGCTCTCACTTGTACATGTGGACGCCTTCCGGTGCTTACTGTGTAAGTAATCCGCTACCAGAATTTTCTATAACTGATTTGAAATGGAATTCAGATGGAAGCTGTCTTCTCCTCAAAGACAAGGAGTCATTCTGCTGTGCTGCTGTGCCTCTACTGCCAGAATCTAGTGACTATAGCTCGGATGACTGAAGCAAATTCCCATATTAATCCGGCTTGCTGTCATCTAGAGAAACAGAAATATAAATAGGCATCTTAGTTTTTTATCAGCCTCTCTCTCTCTCTCTCTCTCTCTCTCTCGCTTTTGCTGTTGTAATATGTTTTTGTGCATTTGTGACTTCAGTGACAGAGTTATCAAGCTATGAAAATTCTCGTATTATGTCATTCTTTTCCCATTTTTTGTTCATAGTTCTGGGAAAAGAACAAAAACTTCTAAACATATACCAGATTAAGTACAGGCTTGCTAGATTTACTGCAGGAAATGTGCTCACCCCTTAAAGATGGCAGTATCTTCCTAGTGTGTGTTTGTTTTATTTATGAATTCTTTATGATATAATCACCTCTTTGTTTCAGCCGACAAGTAACCTATCTTATTCGGATTCGAGGGTGGTTGTCAGATACATGTCTGTTCAATTTTTCGTTTTTCATATATAAGAAAGCCTTTGAAGGGTCATATCTCTATACTCATATTCAGAAATATGTCGGGTAGGGAGACTGAAAAAAAAAAATGAAGAGTGGGACAAATATTGTAACATTGCAAGTAACTACCTGGAAGAACTAGTGTCTTCAACTTTCGGCTTACTGTGCCAAAGACGAAGAGAGAAAGAAAGTCAGCCTATCTTCCAAACTTTCTCGTCTTGTTTGACCTCGATAGTACTTCCAAGATTAGTTTTAGCTCTATTCAACCCCGAATTGGCCGTTTTGCAGCTGTTAAAACTACTATAGGAACCATTACCTTCTGACTCTTTGGATCAAATCGAATCAATAATCTATAGTATTCTAGACTATGCACTACTGTCCAAGATCTAGGAAATATACGATCAAATGATGCTATTGCAAGCAAGTTCTTTTTTCCTTTTTTTTTTTGAATTAATAAACCGTTTGCAGAATCTCAGACACCATAGCGAACTCCATTGACCTGATGTAATTTCAATATTTTATCCAAATAAAAAGGAGGTGTAGAGTGATTGGTCGATTTCCTGAATATATATATATATATATATATATATATAATGTTACTATAATGTGGATAGCCAGATGCATATTTTTCCAATCCAGTTGCATCAAAGAAAAAAAAAAAACAGGAAAGGATTAAAAGGACATTTGGGTTCCAAGTTTGAGTAGTTCCCCATACCCGCAAAATCAATTATGGTAAAAGTTAAAAACAACCTTTGTATTGTTAAGGCTAAACTCGAGTGACAAAGTAAAAGGTTATAACATTCTTGTCTCACATGCCAAAAGTGCACAAAATTGTGTCAACCTTTTCATAATTTTTTTTGGGTAGAAAATGGTAACACTAGACACCATGCTGAAATATTACATTTTTAAATAATTATATGAATTAATTAAACTAAGATCAATTTTATAATATTTTCTTAATTTGTATTAAGATCAACTAAATTAAGATCATGTTCATAACATATCCTTGATTGTAGCCCAAAACAAAGTTTCAGCCTCATTAAGCTCGATCAGTCCCTACAATGTTTAGTGCAACTTTCCAAAATATGAATGTGAACGCACCTAAAGAATCAAGGAGGCAAACGTATGGGCAGAAGACAGAAAAGGAGAGAAACCCACCATCTTAGTTCCAAAATACCAAGCGCTTCTCTAACTCTTGTCTTAATTAGCTGCAATATATATATATATATATATATATATATACACACACACAGTAACAGTCAGAAACAGCTTTGTTTCCAAGTGATGTTTTTTTTGTTTACTTTAACTGCTGTTTTAACTTTTTAACCGGCTTGTACCCAGCTCTTATCAGTTTCAAAGAATCTTCCGTTGCCCCAATCTTCTGCTTGCCTTGCAGGTGCATTAATTGGTTCTTTATGCTTAAGCTTTAATGTTTACTTTTCTGCACTGGGGTTATTGAGTTTTTGAATAATTAACTTTCCGGGTTTTTGGGAATTGACAAAATGACACTTGTTTGATTGAATGTTGACTAAATTTGAGAACCTTTATAAATGGGGTTCATTAGTTTTGAGGGAGGGAAATATAAGCTTGTTTGATTGGATTTTTTTTTTTTATTTTTGTTTTCTGAAATTCAAGATTGATTGCTATGTTCATTGCTTACTCTATCGTTCTTCGGAAAATGGGATTGTTGTAATATGTAACTTGAAATTTGAGGGCTTTTCTTTATTGGGTGCGTAGTTTTTGGAAAAAAATAAAAGCCTGCTTATTGAAATTATATATATTTTTTTCAATAGAAAGATTACTTGTGTTCAAGTTTGTGGTTATTGAGGATTTGAAGTTTTAACTGTGTGATCACTTAGATTTCATCGTGTTACTTCATTTGCAGATATGAGTCGAAGAGTGAGGCGGAAATGTTCACATGGTAAGGAAAAAGATAAGACTAACATTAGTTTGGACACCCTGGATAGTGGACGTTTGAATTCAGCTACTATTTGTGGAGTTGATTGGACAAACTTGCCTGATGATACAGTTATTCAACTCTTTTTTTATTTAAACCATCGAGACCGGGCTAGCTTGGCATCAACTTGTCGAACATTTAGGATCTTAGGATTTTCGCCCTGTCTATGGGGGTCACTGGACCTCCGATCTCACAAATTTGATACTGCAGCTGCAATGTCACTCTCCTCACGATGCAAGAAACTCCAGAGACTTAAGTTTCACATGGCAGGCTCAGCAGATGCAATAGTTAGTCTTCAAGCGAGGGAACTTCGAGAAATTAGTGGTGATTTCTGTTGTGACATTACTGATGCTGCACTTTCAGTGATAGCAGCAAGACATGAGATGCTTGAGAGTGTTCATCTTGGTCCAGATGCTTGTGAGCTAATCAGCAGTGATGCAATCAAAGCACTAGCATATTGCTGCACTAGGTTGAGGAGGCTTTGGATGTCAGGTGTTAGGGAAGTTAGTGGAGATGCCATAAATGCTTTAGCTAAGCATTGTAAGCAGTTAAAGGATATTGGGTTTGTGGAATCCGACAACATCGATGAATTGGCTCTTGGAAACTTGAGTTACATTGAATTTTTATCAGTTGCAGGGACTAGAAACCTGAAATGGGGATCTGCAGCACGAGTTTGGAGTCGATTGCCTCACCTGGTGGGTTTAGATGTTTCTAGAACTGATGTAAATCTTAGTGCTGTTACAAGATTTTTGTCATCATCCCAAAATTTGAAGGTGTTGTTTGCCTTGAATTGTCCAGTTTTTGAGGGTGAAGTTGACCATAACACAATGCATAATCAAAAAGGAAGAATATTGCTTTCTTTTTTCTCTGACATGCTCAAGGGAGTAGCATCATTATTTGCTGACAATTACAAAAATGTTAGTGATGTGTTTCATTATTGGAGGAGAATAAAGAACAGAGATAAGAATTTGGATGAGATTGTTCTTTGGATTGAATGGGTTCTTTCGCTTTCACTTTTGCGTATTTCAGAAAACAACCTGAAGGAGTTCGATGAGTTCTGGCTCACACAAGGGGCAACAGTGTTGCTCAGTTTATTGCAAAGTTCACAGGAGGAAGTTCAAGAAAGAGCAGCTAGTGCTGTTGCAACCTTTGTAGTCATTGATGATGAAAATGCTACCATTGATTGCCGGAGAGCTGAGGCCATTTTACGGGGGGATGGAATACGGCTGCTTTTGAACCTTGCAAGATCTTGTCGGGAGGGGCTTCAATCTGAAGTAGCTAAAGTACGGATTGGCTCCTTTATGAGAATATATTAAGCGCCAGTCTTTTCATATTCAATTTTTTTTTTAGGAAAAAATAGAAAACTGTTACAGTGCATGAACTATAAGCAATTTTAATTAAACTTTTCAGAAATTTTGCTTTAGCAGTTGTGCTTTAATATAATAAAACCTTCTTTTCGATTTCATGAAATACAAGCAATCTTTAGTTAAACTTTTCAGAAAATTTGTTTTAGCAGTTATGCTCTCATATAATACTCCAGCTATGACTTTTGTTTTATGAGTTGCTTGGAAACTGGACCCTAGTCTGTTTTACTGTTGGGATGCAGGCTATAGCAAACTTGTCCATAGATTCAAAAGTTGCAAAAGCAGTTGCTGAAATTGGAGGAATCAATATCCTTGCTGATTTAGCAAAATCAATGAACAGATTAGTAGCAGAAGAGGCTGCTGGGGGGCTGTGGAATCTTTCTGTTGGGGATGAGCATAAGGTTGTGAAAACTGAAGAATGTTGATGGTTGTCTTTAAAATTTTTATCCTTACTCAACACTGCTCTTTTCCAGGGTGCTATTGCAGAGGCAGGTGGTATAAAGGCTTTAGTGGACCTTATATTCAAATGGCCTTACAGCACTGATGGACTTCTTGTACATGTCTTTTAACTGTTCCTTCCTACACATATTTATAATCTTCTTGGAGATTAATTGTGAGCCTTTACCGAATGATAGGAACGTGCAACTGGAGCAATCGCAAACTTGGGAGCTGATGAGAAATGCAGCATGGAGGTGGCTGTGGCTGGTGGTGTCCATGCTTTGGTGATGCTTGCTCGGACGTGCAAATTTGAAGGAGTGCAAGAGCAGGTATTTTGGTTTTACTTTCTATGTACACTGAGGAATTTCAACAATCATTGATGATGCTTTTCTTTTTGTTACTTTGTTATTGATCAGCATACTTTGTTTTAGGATAATAATAGATATTTTCGAAGCCCTTTTGAGAAGATTATGGATATGCATTACTGAGGGCTATGAGATGATTAACGAATAAAACAAGACCATTCATGTCTTCCATATTAAGTTCATATAGTGCCTGAGTAATTTAGAATTGGGGCCCTGAAGTGCAGATAATTACCTTTGCATTTAGCATGAATGAAGTTGCTTTCAACTTTCATCATAATTTGAGCATCCATTCTTGAAGAAGATTAGTTGAATTATACCTTTCTAAATACAAAAATGTTATAGCATATGGTCTTTAACTTCTCTTGCTAAATAAGAATTTCTTCTCCTCTTGGCTAGGCTGCTCGTGCCTTGGCTAATTTGGCTGCTCATGGGGATAGCAACAGCAATAATGCTGCTATTGGGCAAGAGACAGGTGCAGTGGAAGCATTGGTGCAACTTACTTATTCTCAAAATGAAGGCGTAAGGTAATCTATTTTACTTCATATTGCTTCAACAGTGGCTGCTTCTAGAACAAAACTTAAGTAGATGGCAAATGGCAATGTATCTCATATGTTTCATATGTTTATTACTACTTTGATTCTTGGGATTTCACCTTTAATGTTCTGGAGAGTGTAATTGGGTCTATTTAGCTATGTCCAGACTCATAAACGCATCTTTGGAAATGCCATTTTATTTATTATATCCACTTAAAAGCAGGCAGGAAGCGGCTGGTGCTTTGTGGAATTTGTCATTTGATGACAAAAATCGAGAAGCAATTGCAGCAGCTGGTGGTGTTGAGGCACTGGTATGGTGACTTGCATGTAATATCTTATTATACATGCTTTCAGGTTCTGCTTTATTTTATATCTGATGGATCAAATATGAAATTATCTCAAGTTTTGCATTTTTTGTTGGAGAACTTTTAAACGGTTCTACCATGCTTCTTATCTTGCCGTTAATTTGATCATGTCCCTGGCTATAAGTTTGCCCTTGGTAATTCCTGTGTAGTTGCCGTTATAATTAGTGTTACACTAACATGATCCAATTGTTATGGTCAATAACACAGGTCTTTCAGGCAGCAATTGCCTGTGATCTCCATATTATCTCCTAATGTTCAAGATGTTTCTCATTTGCCTTTCTTTTCTTCTTATTCTATTCTATTTTTGACTTATTCTTGAGATTCACAACTCAAGACAATTAATATAGACTCAAAATGTGTAGTTTCAAGCATAAAAAATTAGATAATAATTAATACGCAAAGCAGCAATCAAGGAGACTAATCTTATGCCAGTTTTTTTTTCCTCCTTAAATTGTTATGTGACAACATTTTTGCATTAGCTATGCTGAGATAGAGGTTACATAATCATTATGTTAGCAAAAAGTCATATTGTAGAATCAGTCTTGATATCAGCGAGTCCTTTTATCTATGACTATTTGGAGGTCTCTACTATATTTCCGCACATAACAGACCTAAATCAATCACATCAATAGTTCTTATTGTGCATTTTATTTCCTTTTACCTAAATCAGTCACATCAATAGTTCTTATTGTGCATTTTATTTCCTTTTCATTCTTTAGTAGATTGAAAAGAGAAACTTTTTCATACTTTGATGGTCAAGTAATTGTTGCTATGTTCTGGAGCTCTTTGTAGTTCTATTAAATTTATGGTACATTAGAGTTTTAGTAGTCTTCCGGTATGGAATAAGAACTAAGAGTTTCAGTTTATTGAAGGGATTGAATCAAGATCTGTTCAGAAGGTTCATAAACCACTATGATTGTGCTTTCCTGTTCATGAGTGGTAATCTTAGTGATATGAAGGTTTATTGAAGGTTTCTTCTATAAATCAACTAAAAAAATGTAAAAACCAGTGAAGATAATTGTTTTTGATGTAAAAAATGGAAGTAAATGGAATTCGTGAGGATGATTTTGTTTGATATTTTGAGAGCAATTCATGTTGGTGAAGCTCTCTGCCTCCTACTGAACAAGAACGAGGTTTATGGTTCCAAAGGCTTGAACTGATAACCCTCACCTGGGTAGTGGCTTTGCACAAAAATATATTCTTCCTTGCAGTTGCTGAAATTTCATTCTGAATTTGGATCATTAGGTTGCCCTTGCTCAATCTAGCTCGAATGCTTCCCAAGGTCTTCAAGAGAGAGCTGCAGGTGCTCTTTGGGGATTGTCAGTATCAGAAACTAACAGGTATTCAAGGAAATTTCTTTGCTGTAATTGCCCGATGTTTCAGTTATGCAATAATATTACAAAACAAGTTCTTCAGTAAAATAAGTTCTCCTCTGCTTTGGTAGCGTATACATTATTATATCAAGATCTTTTCATTTAAACAAAATACAAGTGATACTGGCTTTCTTCAAGCTATTTAATTTAAAGTTTGAAGTATTTAATACACATATATAAACCTTAAACTCGAGACATAATTCATTTTTCCTGTTCCATGTCTCAACAGGATGTTTGATCTACAGTTAATTAGGCTTCAATGGTGCAATATTATGTCAAACTGAAAGACTCAATCTCTTTTTTGTTTTTGATTTTTTTGTGATCTACAGTTAATTAGGCTTCAACGGTCTTTTTGATGTACATTATATCAATGTATGTTAATTTTTTAAGGACATATCTCTTAACAATTTATGATCAGGAAATAGCAACGGGGGAGGGCTTGTAGCCCCCCTCTCCCTCTTTCCCACGGTCATATTGATGTATTTTTTTTTTATTAATGTAGCATTGCTATTGGAAGACAAGGCGGTATAGCTCCACTTATTGCATTAACATGCTCAGATATTGAAGTAAGCTTTCGCTCCTGGTTTCTCAGATGAGTCTTTATTATCAAAATTTGTTTAATATTATTATTATATGTATATATTTTTGGTTTCACTTTGATTGTAATTCTTTAATGAATATTCTCTCTAGGGACCATAAATGTTCGTGCATTTGCAATAGTCCTGTTGTTAACAGTGTGCAACATTATGCATTCCTATGGACTGATAAGTGGCTCATTCATAGAATTAACTGTAAATTGAGGTTTATGGTCTCAGGATGTCCATGAGACTGCTGCTGGAGCACTCTGGAATTTGGCCTTTTATCGTGATAATGCTCTTCGTATAATACAAGATGGTGGAGTTCAACCCCTTGTTCATCTATGCTCTTCATCGATCTCAAAAATGGCCCGTTTTATGGCTGCATTAGCTTTGGTTTACATATTCGATGGGAGGCATGTCAAACTATTTTCTGCAAGTTATCATTTGATGACAACCGCACATAAGAAGGCACATTTATTTGTTTCATTGAAGTGTAACATTTTGCTCAACTATTTACAGAATAGAACCAGCTGTTCCTATGGGGCTTTCATCACAAGGCAGTTTAAAAACTCTGAACATGGACGGGGTCAGAGGGGTGGCCCTGAAGCATGTTGAAGAATTTGTGATATCGTTTTATGATCCACAAACCCTTCAAGCTGCTGCTTCATCGGTAGTCCCCACAGCTTTGGCACAGATAGCAGAAGCCATAAGAATACCAGAAGCAGGGCATCTAAGATGCAGGTTTTATTATTATTATTATTATTATTGGCCTTAGCATTTGATATTCAAAATATGCAAAAACTGATAAATTCATATCTATTTACAATAGTAAGGTTTAAGAAGGGTTACTGTTTGTGCAAATTGCATATTGTATTAATCTATTGAATTTGTTGACAAAATCTCTAATACCATTCCACACTTCTTGGAAAGAACATTATATTTACAAGATTTATGAATATGAAAATAGTTAATATTCCTTTAATATATGGTATTCTTTTATATGTTTTTTGTAAGATAGTTTCAGTGGCTTCCGCCCTTTTCTTGGTAAATAATATTTTCGTTAGTTTGATGCTCATGATTCTTACCTTCAGGATTCATTCTGTATTCTAAGATGTATGGTTTCATTTTCCTTTACTTGTCTCTACAGCGGAGCTGAGATAGACAGATTTGTCAGAATGTTAAGAGACCCTTCTATACTAAAATCCTGTTCTGCATTTGCTCTTTTGCAGGCAAGCAACTGTTCTCCCTCTCCTATTTATTGAAAATGTTTATATATAATATATATAATAAATATTTTTTATTTTTTATTTTGAAATTCAATTAACCACAATACTACAAAAACATAAGAAATTTTCGCTGGCAGTTTACCATGCCTGGAGGACGGCATGCAATGCACCATTCAGGCCTCCTTCAACATGCAGGTGCACCGAGGGTCTTACGTGCTACTGCTGCTGCATCAACAGCCCCTATCCAAGCCAAAATTTTCTCAAAAATTGTGCTTCGGAACCTGGAGCACCACATGAATTCGTAAGTTAGTTGTGAGGATAGTTTCTGCTGAGCTATGCACTTGGAGATTGTCATCCTCAAAAAAGCACAATCTTCTTTAGAGTTGAACCAGGGGGCTGGGACAGGCCAACTCATTCCATTCCCCCAAGGAAAACCATTCCTTTTCGGTTATGTAAGTCACTAAGGTTCATAACTGGGCACCCCCGACATACCACCCTGAGATTATTACACCGATGGTTATTAAGCGTAGCAGAGTCTTGAACTTGATACACAAGAAGGACGTTTTCTTTGCCCTCTAACACCTTCTTTTCTATTTCTTCCTGAAAAACACCTAATGGAAGAAAGGGAGGGGAAATAAACAATAATACTATCAGAAGAAATATATCTTTTTAATATACATATAGTTTCTAGTGTTTTTTCGTCATTTGGATTTATATACATATATTTTGTAGTTAGCATCAATTTCGCTCTACTTTAGTTTGCTTCAATTTGATAGTATGTATGTATATGCATGTATGCATGTGTGTATGCAAGCATGTATGTGTGTAACCTTGTATACTGTTAGCAAGTTGCAAACATCTATCTTTAATTCGAGGAAAAATCTCACAATCTCAGTAATTTTCTGCACGATATCAATTACTATTACTTTCAATTGTTAAACTCCTCAGGTTGGCCTGAATGCTTCCCTTCCTTTTTTTTTTTTTCTTTTATAGTTTTTGAGAGCTCTAATAAGTTCATGGGAGCATACGAAAACTAGAACTTGCTGAGGTTGGAAACGTGCTTTGCTTACCATGTTTAATTGTGTCTTTCAAGGTTGCATTTTCCAGCTTGTGTTTTTGCGTGCAAGCCTTCTTTAAAGGCACGCTTCGTTTTTGCACCATGAGTGCGCTTGATGTAACATTTATCGCTTAATTACTTTCTTTTAGTGGATGCACCCCACTGAATGCGATTACCTACCAACATCCAATAAATCCAAGGATAATGAATATAACTAGTAAAGGCAACTGCCAGGCTACTTTTGCCATCTTTCAGGGTTGGTTTAATCATCGATATTGTTTTAGTTTCGGATTCATCCACCTTGGCTTCCGTTTTCTTTGATTTCATATTTTATAACTTTGACAGTAGATAAGATGATATCAGACAGCACAGACATGAAACCAAAGCAATGTTATAAATAAAAGACAAGTTTAATATATGTATTATTTTCATGTTTAAGATTTTGATATTTAACCATTTTTACCGTAGAAGTGGATTTAACATAGTAAGTGGAAGAAAAAGATGGCGAAAAAGGAATGTTGACTAAAAAGACCAGATTTCTACATAGTGGTAGTTTCACTTTGCTTGTAATCCAAGCACAAGGTCAGTGGAGTGGATTGGAGTGGAGCAATCAGACCAACAGTTGAGGACCAATCTTTGGGGCTAAAATCCTTGGTAAACTACCGCCTTCGTGCTGATTGTTTTAGGTTGTTTGGCTGAAAGGAACTATGCACATCGTGGAAGAGGGTGCGCGTGGCTTGGCTAGTTGGCTCCAATTTCACCGCAGTGGGCTTCCTTTTTCGGTTCCAAAGCCGCAAATTCTCCACAAAGGTTAGTGCCTTAGTGGAGTGAAGCACCAGTTCAGGCCCAGCTTTGGGGTAAAAAAAAAAAAAACATTTTCAGATTAGGTTTATCAGGACCGAGTTATTTACTTAGTCTATATAAGTTAAATTTGAATAAAAATTTTAATAATTTAAGTTGAGTAAAATAATTTTTTTATTTAAATGTAATTATAATATATATAAATTTTATCATAAAATAAATTTTTTAATATTTTAATATAATTTAAACAGTAAAATAGATTATCAAATCGGTGAAGATTTTGAGGCAACATGCAACAAAAGGGATAGATGTTTCTTGCAAGATAGGTATTTACTTGTTGAGACAGTTTTTTGTTAAATTCGAAGATTTATTAACTTCTAAGTAGTGTTTTGGTTCCAAAT
>JBBYHM010000010.1:3503121-3532116 GCA_038381775.1 Adansonia rubrostipa | reverse complement strand
ATTTAATTATAATAAATCATCTATTCAATTATTATGAACTGTACACCATTGAACCAACTCTCTCGTTAATACAGCAAAGAAGCAGCAGAGAAGAGTATGAAATTAGGGAGTAAGAAAATAATTACGATTACCTCATTAATAATTATAATAATTAATTCTTTCTTTTAAATTACTTTTTTCAATTTCACACTTTTGTGATAGTTATCAGTGTATTTCCTTTTTTTGAAATTCTTCCAAAAGGAAACTCATAAGTCTAAGCTACGCCCAGCCAAGCCACCAAAGTAATGCGTGGTGTGGATTTCAATGCCCAATGCCGGCTAAGGAACATGCATGGCAAAGTAAAATGAATTAATTAATCCAAAGTTGAACGCCTTTACACTTCCGCTGTTACAATTTGAACCTTAATTTAAGCGAATAATCAAAGGTCATAAAATAAATAAATAAAATAAATGGACATTTACAAAATTTCCACAAACTTTTAGATTCGAATACCATGGCTGTTATGGAAGAAGGATCAAGTCCAACAACCGCCGGTAACATGGCAGCTTGGCTTCTTTACATGTGTCCGAGCAACAGGTTCCGTCGTTCGACACGTTTCGTGTCCTCCCTTCTTTTGCTACTCTTCTCTTCCTTGGCGGTTCTTTGTTCTTCAGATTTCCAGTTAGAGTTCCAACCCCACCAAGAGTTTACCGGCATCGACAAGTCGCCTGTTCCGCCAACTTCGCATCGTTTTCTAACTAGCGCTCGCCAAGAAATGGTACCAAACTCCCGCCATCCCGTATTTTCTTTTGCTATAACGTAGATTCAAGGGTAAACATCGGATATAAATGCTTGCTTGATAAGAATATGTTTAATATTTATAATTTTTTATTTGAAAATCATATTTTCCTAGTTATATCCGAATATATGTTGATCATGGTGCTGGACAGTGCTTAAGGGAAAATGGAGAGTCGGAGTAACATATTTATTAAGTACTTTCTATGGAAATTGACTAGCAACCTGTGGAAGAGAGGCCACTTGATGAAAAGGGCACAATTTTGTAGGCTGATAATTACAGACCTTTGGTTGTGGTAGATATGCCATTTTTCATGGTAGAGCTTGCTTTGATACTTAAGTTTTGCGCCCTTTTTCAGTATGATCAGAATCTTCTGTCTAATTAATTTTATCGCATGATCCATATTTTTGGAGAAACTATAGTTACTGTCAGAATCTTCTTTTAGGCACTTATACGTTATGTTATCCGGATTCAGGTAAGCCTTAGATATAGGTATGTGGTTGAGTTCGACACAAGTATACTTAATATTTTTTTATAAATTCGAAAGATCATATTCTCATATAAATGTCAGAACATTTGTCGGGCATGAATAGTTTAAGGAAAATAAAGAGTTCGAGTAACATAACTCGTAAAAAGTTGAAGTTGAAGCCTTTATGCAATCCAATCCAGATAGGATAACATGTGCTTTAGATTTGTTGCTACTATGAAAACATATCAGGATCAGATGCTATCCTTGCTTCTTTTTAAAAAAAAAAAAATTTTTTTCTCACTTTTTTTGTAGGAGATATTTTTCCCCTTTTACCTAACATCTTTAAAACAGGTGAAAACTCGTAAAAATTTCTGGGATATGTTCTATCAGAAAGTTATGGACCTTACATTTCATTCTCGCAGCATTGCATCCAGGTATTAAAACATCGGAAGCAAATGTAAGGCACCGATGGTCCACTTTATTTGCTAACCTTATTTTGAGGTCATTTCACTTGTGCTTTGGCCAGGACAGCAAAAATGGCAGTGAATGTTCGAAAAACATCATTGAAGCTTCACAAATTAGACATGCGTTGTCGTTAATGGATGCTGACTTCTTCAATGATACTAAGGTGATGAATTTGGCATTACGGTTTCATTTCAGATAATCCTTGCTCGAAGTTGCTATGGTTTAACTAATAATTATTTTCTTTAATTTTAATAATTTCTCTTAGGTTATCGAGATCAAAAAGGCTGCAAAAGAGTTTAATATTCCCATAATAAGAGCCAATAGGAAGTTAGTTGCTTCGGTTAATGGAGGGCTGCATAATCCTTCTCCTTTGGTTTTTAATCCTGAGTGGAGCAAGGAGCAATCACATGGCAAGGCCAGCAGGTTTAAGCATCCTTCAACTTCAGGCATTCAAAGGCCAAGAAATGAAGAAGATATAGCTTTTATGAGTGTGAGTCAGTTGATGCTGTTATAAAAATAGAACCGATGGCTATGATCTAATTTTATTTGCGATGTTTCCTTGTCTTTATCAGGTTCTTGAACTAGGAGAACTCATTAAGAAAAAACAGATTACTTCAGAGGAGCTTACAAGAATTTTTCTGAAGAGATTGAAAAGGTAATATATATATATATATATGTACATATATGCATATTCAGCGAGGTTTACTCTTTTATGCTTTCTTTTGTCCAACAAACACATTGATTCCTTACTGCTAAAAGACCAGATACAATCCAGTACTTGAATCCGTGGTCACTTATACCGAGGATTTAGCTTACCAGCAAGCAAAAGAAGCTGACAAGTTGCTCTTTGAAGGAGTGTACTTAGGTACCTTTTAAACAATTTGCTGCAGTATAATCTAGGAATAATTATCACCTTCGAACATGAGGCTTATAAGTTTTTGTCAGAATATATTTGTTGCAAATTTATACTAGTGAATTGCTTTTCCCTCTTTGTCCCCCTTTTTCTGCTCATATTTTATTGTTATTCTAGTTACATTATTTATCCAACTTTTTAGAGTGGTGGGAAATGCTTATCTGCACAACGAAGTCAACAAATTTGTTCTTTTTGTACGGGTTTATGCTTGAATTGCTACTTACTGTTTTAGGACCTCTCCATGGCATCCCTTACGGGTTGAAGGATATAATCGCAGTACCTCATTACAAGACAACTTGGGGTTCAACCACTTTCAAAAATCAGGTGCTTAATATTGAAGCCTGGGTGTATAAGAGGTATTATACTCATCGAGATCGTTTTGATCTGTACTTGGCAAGTTTTTTTTTTTTTTTTTTGTCAGATAATCTTATTCGCTCTTATGAATTCTCAATGCAGGTTAAAATCTGCCGGGGCAGTTCTTGTTGCAAAGCTTGTTACTGGATCGCTGGCCTATGATGATATCTGGTTCGGCGGTAGGACTAAGAACCCGTGGAACATTGAGGAATTCAGTACAGGCTCATCAGCTGGGCCTGCTGCCTGCACCTCAGCTGGTATTCTTGATATTAAGTTCCATTTATTATATATCTAGAACAATATCATACTAAGCATGAGATGATGTCATAGAATTAAGCTATATCACTTGTAGGTCTAACAATCTTTTCTGCAATCAAAAGCAACCAAAATCTTCTATGTAAAACAGATGTACATTTCTTCGTCTAAGAAATTAAATTCACATTACAGGTATGGTTCCATTTTCAATTGGTTCGGAAACAGCCGGTTCCATTACTTACCCTGCAGCTCGGTGTGGTGTGACAGCATTGCGGCCCACTTTTGGTTCAGTTGGGCGAACCGGTGTAATGAGCCTGTCAGAAAGCTTGGTAATATCATTACATAGAAGAATTTTCTTTGAGTGAAAGTATTATCCAGTCACCACTTTCTGCCCTGGCCTCTAGGGGTGACGTTTCGATGACTTTTACGCTCTCTTTTTAACAGGACAAGCTCGGTCCATTCTGTAGATATGCAGCTGATTGTGCGGTTATTCTGGATGCCATCAGAGGGAAAGATCCAGATGATCATTCTTCCAGAGACATTCCCTTTGGAGACCCATTCTCTGTTGACATCACAAAGCTTACGGTCGGTTATCTTGATGATGCTGACAAGGAGGTGCTATTTCACAAATATGTGACTAAATCTTGAATTTGTTATGCTACTACAAGAGATGCAAAATAAATAAATAAAAACAAATCTGTTTTTAATTGATTGAACTACAATGTTATGTTTCTCTTAGAGTACTTTGATATAAATGTAAATATTGAGGTCTGATTTTTCTAAACCAGGTTGTTCACGTGCTAGAATCGAAAGGTGTTAAGTTGGTTCCTTTCAAACTGAATTACACAGTTGACTCGGTTCAAGGTATCCTAAATTTCACAATGGATGTTGACATGTTGGCACACTTTGATGAATGGCAACGCTCCAGGAAGGATGATGATTATGAAGCTCAAGATCAATGGCCTCTCGAGTTACGTCGTGCACGTGTTGTTTCGGCGGTAGATTTTGTGCAGGTCTGTCGTTTGCTATCTGATTATTGATTGACATTATGGTTGGATGAAATCATATAGCTTTTAAAGTAGTTGCTCGTATGGTCATTTAGCATGGGAATTGACAGTGCTTTATCCTAGATCTAGGGAGAAAAGAAAATCATTTCTCTTCTTCTGGGGTTGTTTCTATGTATCTACTATTTTTATGTATGTTCCACAGGCACAAAGAGCTCGGGGAAAGTTAATCCAAGAAGTGAAAGAAAATTTTAATGTTGATGCATTCATCGGAAATGCAACTGATTGGGAGCAAGTATGCATGGGAAATCTTGTAGGTTTGCCGGTAATTGTTTTTCCGACTGGGTTCAAAAGCATATCTAATCCACCTCCTAATGGTACTCGTAGGCGAACCACAGTCAACACTGGCATTTATGCTCCTCCCAACTATGATCACATTGTAAGCTCCCTGATCGGTGGACTTTCATCTTCATTTTAATTTATTATGCCAAAATTTAGTTCTAATTTTTTCTTCCTTTTATTTTTTCAATGCAGGCATTGGCGTTGGCAATGGCTTACCAGTCCGTCACAGATCACCATAAGCAGCGACCTCCAATTGATGATCTCGGACCAAATGATACAATCCCGAATCCCCCCAAGGTTACCGTCCCTCATCGACGGTTGTTTAAGACATTTACATAGCAAGGAACCTCTTTAAGTAATTGCCAATTGTCAAGTCAGCTCCAGACGGTGAAGTGTTGTCGAAGAATAAAATTATCGTGGAATGTAATTTGATTAAATTGATGCGCCAGCTAGACTCTCTTAGTCTCTTTTTTTCCCTGCTTTTTTCTTTCTTTTACCATTTCATGATTCTGTTTAACGTCGTTGCTTACAAAGATATGGATAATCCTCCTTCAGTAGGCAAAAGTAGATTCATCGTTCATGTAATGAAACAGCTATTAGAATCAGAAGGTTATGCTGGTTTTATCCATCTCCCTTAACCCACAAATTTATTCCCGTGGTTGCGCATACTACAACATACCAAATTTTAACTATTCTATCTTAACTTGCTTGTAGTCAACCATATGTTTGACGTTTTGCTCAAATGAAGTAAAATTCATTTCATAAATTCTTCATTCTTCATATCCCACGGAATAAGTGGCTGCGTTTTCTTACTTTAGTTTCCAGGAAGTTGAGTCTCTGAAAGATGCCTTTTTAACTCAAACCAAGGCTGAGCCTTATGGCCTTCTCCAGCAGATAAAACCCAAGGGTTCACTTTAGCAGGCTATGGACGAGCTTGGCGTCAGCTTCTTTTTTTTGACATCCATACAATTACATAAAAAATAATTAAAATATAAAATAAATAAATATATAATTTAAAATTTATATAATAAAAATTATTAGTTTTTAAAATTTATATAAATATAAAAATATTTAAAAAATAATTATAATATATGACATTTGATAGCTAAATATATTAAAATGGCCCAAGTAAGTCCAAAAACGTTTTGATTCAAGACTTTTGGATTTAAAATCTATTAATAATTAGGCCTTCAGTCAAGAAAATATACTATTAGGTTTAAAATCTTATTTTATCATAAATTTCTTTTTTTTTAATCTAATTTTACCTTAAATTTTAAGCTTAAATATAAACTAACATAAAAATTTCTTTTTCTTTATCGGATTTAATTATTTATTTTTTTTTAAAAGAGGGCGCACTGTAACTTGGGCGGGGCCGTAAGTTTGGGAGTATTGGAGGCCAAAAACGGCGTAGTTTTCTTTTTGTTGATACAAATAGGAACAGGGGGCAAAATCGAGAAACCATAAATCTATCCAAAATCAGAAATCAGCGTCAGTTTCGTCAACTTTATAGTTGTTTCCATTTCGTGGCATTCCACGCAATTTTAAGCCAAATCGGAGGGTATATTCATCACCCACCTCGCCTACCTCTTCGTGTATATATTGGCCCCCCTTCTGCCTGCAGTATCTACCACCTCTCTCTCTGATCGCCGCCTCTATCTCTATCTTTCTTTATTTCTTATTAATAATTTTAATTTATTTTTTAACGAAAGAAATAAGAAACGGAGCTTATAAATAAATAAAATCTTCCAATCGTCGTTAGATCCAATACGGAGTTTACATCGGTTGATTCAGGTAAAAATCAAGCCCAATAATTTTCGATTGTTTTTTGGGATTAGATTTCTTTTTCTGTGCATTGTATAGCCTGATTTTACATTGAAATGATTTTGATCTCGATTGTTTTTATTTTGTTTTGTCTTCGAATTGTTTGTTTATTCTTTCGTAGCTATCGTTCGATGAAATTAGCAGATCAAGGCGTTTTAAATTTATCTGTTATTAATATTTCACTGTTTCGTTGATGCATGTAGCGTTTTGTAAGATTAAACAATGGATTTTAGGTCGTTTTGAAATTCCAATGAATCCTATGTTACAGATCTGGAATTTTTGTTTTGAATTTTGTTATTTAGAATGTTATTAATTTTGGTTGCTTATGGAAATACTGATGTTGAAAGCGAAGCTTTTGGTTTTTTTTTTTTTTTGTAGATCGTAGCCGTTGAGAATGGCGGCATCAACAGCTGGGAGCACGGGATGGTACAAAGGCAGAGTCAAAGCAGTTCCATCGGGGGATTGCTTGGTGGTAACGGCGATGGCCAGTAATAGGCCTGGACCTCCACCCGAGAAAACCATTACCTTGGCTTCCCTCATTGCTCCTAGACTGGTAAAGCTTATTTAAATTTGCTTTTGTGTTTCGCTTGGCCGCAGTTAAAAATTTATCTGCATGTTTGTTTCACATTTTCTCACTGATTAATTTAGTCTTTGTTGGGATAATGATTTTGAGAGTTACTTTTAAGTGGGTTGGTATTTCGGTTTTACAATTATCATGTTCTTAAGTTGAAAAATTTTGGTGCATATTTGAGTCAAAACTTCCAGCTGATGCTTTTGTTTTTGGGTTTAATTTTTTTCACTCTTACCTTATTAATAGGCCCGTAGAGGAGGTGTTGATGAGCCATTTGCCTGGGAGAGCAGAGAATTTTTGAGGAAGCTCTGCATAGGGAAGGTGCTGCTCCCTTTGAATTATTCTTGTCATTGTTTTTATAGATGCATTTGGTTGTTTGGAATAAGAGTGTTCTAAGCTATAATCTTTTCTTTACTCAGGAAATCACTTTCAGAGTCGAATATGCAGTACCAAGCATAGGCCGAGAATTTGGCTCAGTTTACCTCGGTGACAAAAATGTTGCAATCTTGGTTGTTTCTGAAGGCTGGGCAAAGGTAATTAGCTTTCCAATTTGTCATAATACTGGGAAAGGTGATTCAGCCTCTCTCTCTCTCTCTCTCTCTCTCTCTCTCTCTTTATTCACTTTAATTGAGCCACGTTTGTACAGGTTAGGGAGCAAGGACAGCAGAAAGGGGAGGCAAGTCCTTTTCTTGCTGAATTGCTACTTCATGAAGAACGGGCCAAACAGCAAGGTCTGGGTCGGTGGAGCAAGGTAATCTTTTTCCCCTTTGTAACAGTCCATTATAAATTTGGCCGTCTTACTGACATAGCAACAAATAGTAGTTTTTAAATGATCATGATCTTTGTAATTGTGGTTATAGGTACCTGGTGCTGCTGAGGCTTCTATCAGGAATTTACCTCCATCTGCCATTGGTGACCCTAGTAACTTGGATGCCATGGGTCTTCTGGCTGCAAATAAGGGTAAGCCAATGGAAGGTATTGTTGAGCAGGTTCGGGATGGTAGTACTGTTCGAGTCTATTTGCTTCCAGATTTTCAGTTTGTGCAAGTGTTTGTTGCTGGTATCCAGGTACATTCTAACTGCAGTTCAGCGCTGTGTTTTTTTTTTTTTTTTTCACCATATGAGATTGTCTTTTAAAATACCTATATTTTTCCTGTTTATTTAGGCCCCTTCTATGGGTAGAAGGGCTGCTGCAGAAACTGTTGTAGAAACGGATTTGACCTCTGATGAACAAAATGGAGATGTTTCAGCTGAGCCACGGGCTCCCTTAACATCTGCACAGAGGCTTTCTGCCTCATCGGCAGCTTCTGCTGAAGTTTCCTCTGATCCATTTGGACCAGAAGCTAAATATTTTACAGAAGTTCGCTGTTTGAATAGAGATGTGAGTGAATTAAGACTTTATGTTGACTTGTGTGCATGCAATTTGTATTGATGGTCTAAATTCAAGGTTGATGGTGTAGGTACGCATCGTTCTTGAAGGTGTTGACAAATTTAGCAATTTGATCGGGTCAGTTTATTATCCCGATGGTGAAACTGCAAAGGACCTCGCTTTGGAGCTTGTGGAAAATGTATTTTCGTGGATTTTTGTTTTGCTGCATGCCTAACAAATGTTTAATCAATTATATCAGCATTGAACTTCACTGAATTATAGTTTGTAGTATTCATGTTTTAGACCGACTTAAGTTTTTGTGTTTTATATTTGCTTGTAAAAACTGTTTATTCCCCAAAACATTGGTTTCTTGATAGTAAAATGACATTTCCCTTCCAAGAGAATTTTGCACACTTGAACTATCTTTGAATGATCTCTTCAATTTGTTAAAGAAAGCCCATGTAAAAGATTTCTTATGTCTGAGAATGGTGTTGAAGCTGTATCTTAATGGTGTTTGTGTGAGAAACTTGATGATTTTCTTCTCTTTCATCTTATTTTGTTTCCATGATTTATTGGTAAAATAATATTTCCTTGATTGCTTATCTTGACTCGTTTTTTCTGTACCTTTAATCTGCAATTTTCAATCTCTTAAACAAATCTTTTAGCTGCTTTTTCCGACATTCTGGTTTAAGTATCCAGCTTACCTTGTCTTTCTAACCACTATTCACACTTGTAATTTAAAGTTATGTGCTATTCGTAACTGTACTTTATTTATTTATTTATTTTTTAATGTAATTGTGACTGGTTTTAGATGCAACACTATGATGCCTTGGGTTTGTAATCAATTAGCTGTTTCTTTTCTTAGCAGACTTCTTTCATATCAATATTTTCATATAACACTCCATGCATCCTTTTCTTGAATATGTTGATATGTTCTGAATTTTTTCTCGCTTTCTTCCCCTCCTTTCTCCCAACCTAACCATTTCTTCTCAAAATGAAGGGTCTTGCAAAATATGTTGAATGGAGTGCTAATATGATGGAAGATGATGCCAAGCGGCGGTTGAAGGCTGCAGAGCTTCAAGCCAAGAAGACTCGACTGAGGATCTGGACAAACTATGTACCCCCAGCTACAAACTCGAAGGCAATTCGTGATCAGAACTTCATGGGAAAGGTAATAGCAGCAGTATTTTTAATTATTTTTTTTCATGCAACTGTCTTGTATGTTTATTGGTTTTTGTAATTATTTATAATAGTATGATTTTTTTCTCAGGTTGTGGAGGTTGTTAGTGGGGACTGCGTTATTGTGGCTGATGATTCTATCCCATATGGCAGTCCTATTGCAGAGCGTCGAATCAATCTTTCAAGCATTAGATGTCCAAAAATGGGCAATCCTCGTAGAGATGAAAAGCCAGCTGCTTATGCCCGGGAAGCAAGGGAGTTTTTAAGAACACGCCTTATTGGAAAACAGGTTTGAAGAACTTTTCTTTTAGATCTTGATTTGGTACCGTTAGGGACCTCTATTTATATTTTGTCAAAATACTTCTGTCAGGTGGCTGTACAAATGGAATATTCAAGGAAGGTCACCATGGCAGATGGAGCTCCAGTTGCTGCTGCAACTGCAGATTCAAGGGTAATGGACTTTGGCTCAGTCTTCCTTGTGTCTCCTGTTAACGGTGATGGTGATGATGCTTCTACAGTAGCCCCATCCACAGCTGGTAGCCAGCAACCTGGCTTGAATGTCGCTGAGTTGGTGGTAGGGCGTGGCTTTGGCACAGTGATAAGACATAGGGATTTTGAGGAAAGATCAAACTATTATGATGCCCTCTTGGCTGCTGAATCGCGTGCCATTTCAGGGAAAAAAGGAATTCATTCTGCCAAGGATCCTCCAGTCATGCACATACAAGACCTTACAATGGTTGGCAATTGTGTCTCTTTATGTTATTTATATTTTTGGTTCTATATTTCTATTTCTTATCAGAATTCTAATATACATACATCATCTTGTCCACTTCCAGGCACCAGCCAAGAAAGCTAGAGATTTCTTGCATTTCCTCCATCGCAAGAGGATTCCAGCCATTGTGGAATATGTCCTAAGTGGTCATCGTTTTAAGTTGTTGATCCCTAAAGAAACTTGTAGCATTGCCTTTTCATTTTCTGGTGTCAGATGTCCTGGTCGTGATGAGCCCTATTCAGAAGAAGCCATAGCACTGATGAGACGAAAGATCATGCAGAGGGATGTGGAGGTAGATCTTTTCCCTTCGAACTGCTTGTCTGCCTTTTTTTTTTTTTTTTTTTCCGAATCTATGTTTTTCTACATAGATTGAAGTGGAAACTGTCGATAGAACTGGAACATTTTTGGGGTCTTTGTGGGAGTCGAGAACCAATATGGCTGTGACACTCCTTGAGGCTGGCCTGGCGAAGCTACAAACTTCATTTGGTGCCGACAGGATTGCTGACGCTCATCTTCTTGATCAGGCTGAGCAATCTGCCAAGAGGCAGAAACTGAAAGTAAGGAGCTGTACATATATTTATAACTACTGTTCTTTTGGTAAGGCTTATTGGATTTTTTTTGCTTTATTTATCTTTAAATCTTTATATGTAGATTTGGGAGAATTATGTTGAAGGAGAGGAAGTTTCGAATGGACCAGCCACTGTAGAAAACAAACAAAAGGAATTGCTACAGGTGCTCTAGGAACTCAACTAAAATAATGCTATCTGACTGTAATACGATATCGTGAACTGATAAATTACTTTTCTTGTTATTTTCAGGTTGTTATTACCGAAGTATTGAGTGGTGGAAAATTTTATGTCCAGACAGCTGGGGATCAGAGAGTATCATCTATTCAGAAACAACTTGCATCTTTAAATATCCAAGAGGCTCCAGTGATTGGTGCTTTTAATCCTAAGAAGGGTGACATTGTTCTTGCGCAGTTTAGTGTGGATAATTCCTGGAACCGTGCACTGGTTAGTTCCTTGTACTTGATTTTGAATCCTTTAAGGTTTTTCCCCCCTCAGTCCTAATCTTCTATGTGACCTTGTTTGTATGTTTTCGTTGCTGAAGTGTACTTGTGCTTCTTGTGATTATTGAAAAAAGGGTGGGGTTTGGGGGACGTAAAAAGCACGAGGCTTGTTTAACCCAAAACCAGATTTAAATGCTAAAGTATGTGCCTTGTTTTCAAAGCTGATGGAAGAGATAGTGAAAAATCTCAGGTTTCTCTGTTGTGCTCTTATAAGGAATTGAAGTTATATTTTAAATATTTATGCGGGGTTGCATCTTTTTTTTCCCCCCAATGCTCGCTAGTTGTGCATCTTTGTATGCCACTTGACATATGTTGTGCTTTTCACCTTTCACTTCTCTTTTTATTTAATACTGAATTGCATCTTGGTTTGACTCATGAAGATTGTCAATGCACCTCGAGGAGGAGTTGGATCTCCGAATGATAAGTTTGAAGTGTTTTATCTTGATTATGGGAACCAAGAGGAGGTTCTGTACAGTCAGTTACGGCCTCTTGATCCTTCAGTATCAGCGACTCCTGGCCTTGCTCAGTTATGCAGTCTTGCATTTCTTAAAGTTCCAAGTCTGGATGATGAATATGGCCCTGAGGCTGCCCAGTTTTTGAGTGAGCAGACGTTAGGGAGCTCTCTGCAGTTTAAGGCAATAATAGAGGAAAGGGATACTTCTGGCGGAAAAGTCAAGGGACAGGGAACTGGTACAGTTCTCATTGTAACTCTCTTCACCGAGGACCCGGAGGATAGCATCAATGCTGCAATGCTGAAGGTTTGAACGATAGCCCTTCCCTATTTTACTTATCCTCTGATTCTAGAAAAACAATCCCATCACAAAATCTTGATATAAATTACTTCATCTCTGCTGCGTCAAAACATTTTTTTTTAACTTCACATTTTCATTTTTCGTGAGCGTAGACCCATAGACTTTTGCTTGTTGAATTAGGAACTGATGACTTGTTCAATTCGGCAATTATATAAAAATTGGATAGTAAACAAAGTGGTAAAAGCTAGATTAAACCAGTAAGAAACCAGCTTTACATATTTTTTTTTATTTATTTTTTTCTAAAATTTTATTTGTCATTAATGAGAATTTTTTTAAACTTAAAAATCATACGGTTAACCCAAATGCATATTTTTTTTGGTTAATTTTCAACTATATTTAATGTTTTATTTTGCATTAAATTAGTATTTAAACATTAAAAAAATGCATATGTATAGAACTGGTCAATCCAACTAGGAATGGAGGTCTTACCGGTTTGATTTTTGATACGGTTTTTTTTTAACATTCGCGAAGATGATCATTTTTGGGTGTCACCATGAGGGCTTATTAATTTCCTTATTTTTGTTTCTTGACTCATGAGGGCATACTATTTTTTATTTCTTTATTTTCAGGAGGGACTGGCTAGGTTGGAGAAGAGGAAGAAATGGGAACCGAAGGAGAGAAAGTTGGTGCTTGATCAACTGGAGGAGTGTCAGAAGGAGGCGAAAAAAGGTAGGCACGGAATCTGGCAATATGGAGATGTGGAGTCGGATGATGAGGATCCACTTCCGGTTGCAGCAGCTAAGAAAACCGGAGGTCGGCGTTAGAGATTGTAGTAATATCTTATCAATCGCTTGGGTTAAACACCAACGGAGTTCAAGTTATAGCCGTCGATCAATTCTCATCTGAAGAGTTACGACAACACCCAAAAAAACAAGTTATCAACCTAAAATTGCTTAAATTTTGGCTTTTTTTAAAAAAAATTTATTTGATAATTTTGTTTTAATTGAAGGGGGACTATTTTTTAATAGATGTTTAAATAAGGTGAAATGTAGCATTTCTATTCTGTGGACGTGCCGGACACTGTTTGAAAAAAGTTTCTTTTTCTATTCCCGTTGGATGGAAATATTTGAAGTATCTTTATTTTGGATATTTCTGTGTTATGAAAACTTAGTTTTTCTCTTTTTTTTTTTTTTTTTAATAGTTGTAAGATTTTGCAATGGGTGTCAAAAAGCGTTTACTTGACATGACATAGTTGTAAACTACACGTATCATTATCTGTGTGGTATCAAAGATCACGTAAAATTTTATCTCGTAAAAGTTTGGAACGAGTATTTTAGTTCATTGATAAAATGTTTGCGATTTAGCGGTAGATTTATAAATGTTGGACATGTGATAATTAAAAATATCAAATTTGGAGGTGAATACGATGCTGAGTTATGATTAAAATGTTCAGAAAAATACGGCTTTGAAATACGAAAACAAGTGATTGTGGAGATTACGAAAATGATGTAGTATAAATTATGAAATTAATGCGGAAAATAATAATTACAATACAGTGCATTGATCCTCTAAAGCAAAGTTACTGCAGTCGTATATTTTCATGCAACGTCAAGAGGAAATACTTCCACGACAGTTTTGTGTATATATATATATATATATATATATATATTAATTTTTGCATTTGTACTGGTGAGTTTTCTGAGGTACAATTAAATTCGATCCCTGCCAGGCAACCAAATCTTTCGACCCGCAAGTGATTGACTACCACGAAAATTTTCTATTTCAAATATAATAGTGTTGCTCTAGCTTTCCTTCTACCCCTCACCCTTTCAACCGTGTATCATGACCGTAAATAGTTTGCATTCGGTCTATATGATATAAGCTTTCAAATAGAATGCACTTTATCTTAAAACTTAATAGAGGAGCCCAGATTGATATTTCTTAATCTTGTCCCATTTTTTAATAGGGTCATATTCCCCTGTCCGCTTGAACATTGAACTCAGTTTATTGACAGCAAAAATATAATAAAATCCTACCATGTTCCACCATTAGTTGGCCCCATTGGGGTTCCAGAAGTTATGATCCAAATTAAAATGGATGACCATGATTTAGCAGGCAGCGTATGCTAAACTTCAAATCCTCAAAACTCCATCTACTTGTTTTTTGCTTTTGTGCCCCACCCCCCCAAATAAAAAAAAAGGAAGAAAAACGTCTCATCTACACTCTCCAATTCATACATCTAATGTTCAAAATTGAATCCAAAAAAATACCAATGACCAAGCAAGAATGATTCAACCATGACCAAAAACTACCTAAAGTGCAAAAATTTGCCCGAAGTGAAAACTGATAATCACCAGCCACTCTATTTTAAAAACTCTTTCAAGCTTTAAGTGTCACGCCTCCTTCGTCGAGGAGCAGCGGCAGCAGCAGCGGTTTCCTTTTTGTCTTCCTTTTCAGCATTTTGTCCACTGCCTCCTTCAGCATTTGATGTCTCGGCAACCTCGGGTTTCTTCTCTACTCTTGGCTTATGCTGCAGAGCATTAACCAATGGAATAAGACAAACAACATCTGAAGATAGAAACACAAACATACAGACCAACAAAAAGGGCTTAAAAAACCTACTTGCTTCTTGCCACCAAGGATGAGCTTGAAGAAAAACGTCAGGATAATCACTATAATAGAGACTATGACACCAATGGTGAGGTTCGGCTGTGTCTCAGCCTTTTCAATAACGTCCTAAAAGAGAAACTCAAAATTCAGATGAACCCACCAATAAACATTAATTTGCAAGTGAAAGAGCATATTACTTTAACTTACGAGAATTTGATTCTTGTATTCACTTAAGAAAGGAATATCAGCAACCTTGTATAGGGCATCAAAGATCTTCTTCTGCAGGAAAGAAATTACCAATGTTATGCTATATGTTTAAGATTGAATAAAAATAACAAAAATAAATAAGCTTGCAAATGCATTACCTTGAAGCCTGCTAGACTGCCTGAGCCAGCAGCTTCATCCTCAGCCTTCTGCTTTTCCTTCTCAACCTGAAACTTCGGCTTCCATGTAGTCTCCCGATATGATGCTGCAACATTCTCGCTTTTGGCTATCAAGATACCGTCAAACAATATACCATCTTGCATTGTCCAAATCTCAATACCGATGGCAGCGATAGGCTCAAAGTCAGGCTTGTCAAGCTCAAAGTAGTTGGGGTTTGGGATATCCCGAGGCTTCCAAATACCCTTGTAATTCGGGTTATCAATTAGTGGGGGAGACCATTTTCCCTTGTAGGCCGGATTACTCTTCATTGGCCTCTTCCATTCACCACAACCAGGGGATGTTGCACACTGTGGGTTCTCAATTTTCGGGGGTTCCCACTCACCATCCTCTTCATCATCCCAATCTTCTGGCTTGGTTGCCTCAGGATCATCTATCTCCTCAGGCTCATCATCTAACCATCCCTCCGGTTTCACAGCCTCCTCGTCCTCAATTTCCATGGGTGCATCCTCATCCCAATCATCTGGCTTCACAGCATTTGGATCAGGAATCTTTGCTCTCTCATCCCAGTCCTCAGGTTTCTTATCATCTGGATCAGGAATTGTCTTGGCAGGGATAAGTGGAGGATCAAAATCTTCAGCCGAGAGGAAGTTAGCCTTCTTTTTCTCCTCTCCGTCAATCAGAATTCTAACCTTATTGTCGGGCTTCAAGATGGCAGTGTACACATGAGAAAGCTTGTCAGATGGGACAGAGGGTGGGCATTTAAGATGGTGTTCAATGTATTCCCCACTTTTAGGATTCTTATGCTTCAAAATGAAGTGCACCTTGTTTGTTATCCCACACTTGTCAGGTCCAAACATGATAGAGTAAGGGGATTCATTGTCAAATTCCTTAGGCTTCCACTCAGCCCCTTGAGGACGGAGATATTTCAAATACGCACCACCACATTCAAGTCCATTCTGGAGCCGAGTCTCAAACTGAAGCACAGTGGTTCCATCCTTGAGGCTGACAGGCTCATCAAGCTTTCTCACTATTGCGTACTTCCTTGCCTTCTCACTCACAAGAAGACCAAAGTCATCATGCCCCTTGCTCTTTGAATGCTTCCATACACCTGCAACTCGAAAACCATGTCAATATCTATCTACATTTCCAACTCCCTAAAATACCCAATAGACCTATGAATGTCATGCAACATTTTGTTTAAAGCATGACAATATTCGATATCATGAGAAAGGATAGTACAAAACAGTTATGCCACACTAGCATATATCTCCCTTTTATTCAAATCATGCCATGTAATCAGATTTATGAAAAAAGTCAGTCATTTATTACACATTATATGTAATAATTAAACGATAATATCTATTACATTAATGATTTTTATAATAAATGGTTAACTTTTTCTATAAATCTAATTATGTGGCATAATTTAAATGGATGGGATATATGCTGGCGCAGCGTAACTATTTCATACTATACTTTCTCCTATGTCACAAAGGATACTTTTACAAATGTCAAGACCACCTAAAATTCCAGCATCTCAAATTTGAAGATACTATGGATGCAAGTGCACAATGAGTTATATTAAATGAAAGAAAAAAAAAACCCACAAAGTACACAAAATTCCAGGGTAAATAATTCTACATCAGAAGATGGATAAAAAAGAAATCCCCAAGAATGCATCAAAAGATTGATTGCCAATGAAAGCAATGCGAAATAAGATCATCAAATTTCTGATTTAAAAACAAAAGTGTAAGGCTAGAAACATCATTAAGTACCGTTATCACCATTTCCATTTTTCGTAAAGATCCCATCTCTTCAGCTTAATTTTTATGCATATTTTGCAGGACAACCAACATGACAAAAACAGAGCTATAAAATAATAAAAATCAATAACAAAATAAACCCATAAATAAATGGAAGAGTTCCATAAATAGAAAGTAAAATAACTAAAAAAATTTCACCTTTATAATCATCTTTATTAGAGACGATCCATCGCCCATCAAATGACTCTTCAAATGAATCATAAAAAACCTAAAAAAAAACAAAAAAGTAATCTTATTTTTCAGATTTCACAGATTAAAATATTCATAACAATTCGAGGTTTAAAAAAATTAATTAAATCACCGCCTCATCATCATCGGCGAAGCAGAGGAGCTGCAGCCACGCGAAAGCCAAGAGAAGAACAAGAGCTAAACGCCCTATCATCATAATCAATCCAAGAACTCTAATTCCAATGATGATTGAAATTTTCCTTCTTTTCCCCCCTCGATCCGAATCTAAATCAAAGCTTCAACTGTTTATCGTGGATTTTTATAGTTCTTGACACTGGCGTTAACTTGTATCGGTTTAGCCTCAATGATAACCGCTTGTTGCCACGTAAGCAAGTAAAGCAACTTCGTTATTTACGAATTTTAGCATATGATTTTTTCTTTTTTAACTTTAATTTACGTTGGAAGTGGAAAGCCTTTTTATATTGCTTTGCGGGGGCTTGACCCAGTCTAAAGGAGGAAAAGGTTCGGGTCATGACCCCCCTTTTTGGCCGATGATAATTCGACCCGAAGTGACCCGTTACCCGATTCTTCGTTTGTTATTGTTTATTTGCTTCCCTTGCCACTGTATATCGCACAACCAAGCGGACATAGTAACGGTGGACGATTATGCAACACAAACATTTAACATATAATATAATATAAAAATAATAAATTTATAATAAATTTAATAATTTATTAATTATTAAATTTTATATAAATATAAAATATTTTAAATATGATTATAATAAATAAAATATACAAAAGCGATATGAGTTAGACTTGATCCAAATAAAGCTTGATGGCTTCTTAATTTTACGTTATCTGTTTCACCTCTTAAGAATTATTATGTTTAATTTCCTTAATTCTTGTGCTTTTCAGGCTTCATTACATCCAAAGTCTCAAGTTTTTATGTTATTCTACTTATTTGATATAATATTAGATGTATATTTAAATATGAGTGTTAAGATATAATTCTCTTAGATATATATCCGTATTTGATACTCACGTTTGAATCAGAATAACATAGGTTCTAAGCGAGAGAGTGAAAAACAAAAAAACTCCTCCCCCCCCCCCCCCCCCCCAAAAAAAGTTGTTGATTGCCAAGCTTCGTTTGTATATTCATATAAATTTGAACTAATATATGAGATTTAAGCTTTGGCTTCTTAGACAAAGATAATAAGTTAATAACTACCCCAAGAAATCAATGAATTAAATTTGTTCATGTGCTAAAGTATACTTTAAAAGATTAGAAGAGTAACACGATATATCGAGTTCCTCGTTTTCCATTAGAAAATGAAAAAAATTCGACTTTCTTTATATTCTTCTAAATAAAGAGATCATGCATCAATGGCACTAAACCAAAATTACTAATAACTTAATACAAGTACTCGAAAAGAAAAGTTTATATCAAGTAATCGGTTTAAACTTTATAGAAAAATTTTAAATTTTAAATTTAATTTGATTGATTCATTTAATCATTTTTAAAAAATATTTAATAAATTTAAAATATGAATTCCACTATCTATAGCTATTGATTAAATTAAGATCACCTTTGTACCAAAATAAATCAAAAAACTCCTTAATTAGAAGTCATTTAACTTTGTTCATAAGTTTTGGGTTCTATAATCCATACCACCTGTCTCAAACATTAAACAAATATATACATATATATATATAAGAATGTATCCAATCCAAGCTCTTCAAACTTCAATTAATTATTCCAAGGAACAAATTAAGTTAATTAATCACCCCACAATCAAGATAAAGTTCTTTGTATTTTTCTAATATTAATTTGTAAATCTCCCACTAATTTTGGATAAGTGCCAATTGACACATAGATTCTTAAACCTCACCATTTTCAAAATGGGGTAAAGTTAATTAAAATTAGTGTAAGTGGACGGTGCAAAGCATTTGTACCCTTATATTAGGGGAAAAAAAAGTCATATCTACTTTAATATTCTTACCATCTTTAGACTTGTATAATATATATATATATATATATGTATAATTTCCTGCCATGACTTTGCTTTAACTACTTTCCATTTGTTTATGATTTCATTCTCTTATTTGGAGAAGGAACCCTCCATCTGTCAATTTGGCCATCATCTTTTCTCCACATGGTATCATTGACTTAGTTTTCGTATATACATATTATATTTGTATTATTTTATATAAATTTTAATATATTAATAATTTATATTATGTATATTTTAATATATTCATATATTCACTGTCATATTTTAATTTTTTTATATTATATTTATATCGTATCTAAAATTACTCGATTTGGGTTTTTCTCGTCTTAATCTCCTTGGTCCTTAACTAGAGTTATGAGTGGTAAATTTCATTGTTATTCTACAATCTTTTCATAAAATTCTATTTATTCTTCTACATATCTCTCTTTTTCATTATTATTTATTAACGAATTCTTGATAATCTTAGATGATGAATACTTGAAATAAACAGAGATAAAAGACAAGACTTATGTTTTTTGAATTTAGAGACAAATATAAATATATGTATTTAATTTTTTTACATATATTAAAATTATTAAACTTTATTCATATCCAAATATATCGAATATACGTTTTTTTTCTAAATGAAAAATCCGAATAAACGTAGATAACTAAAACCAATGGGTTAATGTATGCAACATTAAGTGCCTAGCTATAATGTTCATGTAAAAAGCAAGAGAAAAGTAAATATTCTTAGTGGAAAGATTGGATGACCCAATGAGGGAATAATAAGACGGGGACCATTGCAAAGTTTGACACTTGGCTGATCTGTTTCCTTTGTCTTTTTTCTCTTATTCTGTTTTTTTTTTAAAGAAAAGATTGGACTTTTGACACTCTATTAGAAGTGTCCGAAACGCCTTTATATATGCAGGGTGTTGCAGAATCAAAGACAACACATTGCAATCGGTTGTTCTTATTTCCTTTTATCTGAGTTCTGAGTTTTTAAATTTTTATTTTTAGCCAAAGATGTGGAGAAGAAAGAAGAAGAAGAAGCATACAGCAGCTATGGTTTACTACACTGCATGTGTTGGATAATACTCTCTACCAGGGATTTATTTTGCGGTTTTGGCTCTTTCTGTTTTCGATTATCTCAATTTATTGAGGTAACATTTATTACGTTTATAATCGTAATAAATATAACGGAGTCAAAAAAGCATTTGCAACCGCAATTTAAATCTCTACCACTTACTACCCTCTTCTAGTTCCTCGCAGAGGATTTGAAGGGGCCAAAAGGCAAGTCATTTGAGGCAAAGGGAAGGCTTAAGCCTTTCTTCCGGATTTTTACTTTTTTCTTACATATGCTCATCTTCATTCCTGCATCTCAGTTCTCAAACTCAGAGATTCAGATCAAAATGAGCTTTTGGAATGAAAAAATAAATAAATAAATAAATGAAATCACATCAAGCAGTTCAAATTCCAAGCATGACGTTCTGCTCTCTTCGTTTCCCTTTCTTTCAAAACAAATGTTTCAGACTCATTCTTTTCTTAGCTGAGAAAACAATTTGAATAAGATTGACACTGTGAAAAGTCTCAGCTGAATTATTGTTGCTTTAATGCTAGGATTTTCTCAGCTGACAAATGGAAAGGAGGGAGGGTGGAAGGGGGTTGGGTTTGAAATGGGTAGTAGGGGGCTTGTTTCAAACTATGAATAAATTGTTCTTCATCAACATGCAATATATTGCACCCAAATTTCTCAATTTCACCAAATAGTCAGTTTAGTCTTAAAATAGGTTTGCATATATATATATATATATATATATATATATATGTATTCAAGGCTGCTGCATTGTTTCACCTAAAAAGGAAACTTCAGTAGCTCATCAATGTCACAATTCTATTTAATGTGGACATGAGCAAACCCTGCAATTTTGTTGCCTCTTTTGCAATAAAAAAAAAAAAGACATGAGCAAAGATTGCAAATATTAAGATTCTAACACCGGACCACCGAATATCATTTTTTATGAGTGACTACATGAACTAAACTAAACTTCGAGTTCCAATTTTGTTTTCTTTCATGGCTTTCTTTCTATTCAAAAGCTTAGAAAGGTGTTTTTGGAAAAGAAAAGTGAAAGAAATACAGCACAAAGAGGTATATGAGGAAGTCAAAACATGTAGCCAACTTGTAAGTTGTAATTAATACTTCAGCACAATCAATAGAATCCTATAAAGTTTATCTATTTATTTATTAGTATCAATCAACCATGAAATGTAACAATGTCTGATATTCGTGTTAAATGGAAAAGTTGGTGTAAAAAACAACATAGCACCCGAAATACTAACCAACAATCCCATTAAGAAAAGCTTTGTTCTTAATAAAGAACCATTACTTAGTGCTCGGTTTACTAAGCATTTTCACCACAAAACAGAATGCATATCAAATACAGATCAATCTTTTTACTAACCTAAAACTTTAATAAATCAACATCTATGAGATGAAAGATCATTTATCTTGTGTACCACAATCGAAGACAATACGGACAAGAGAGAGAGAGACAGAGAGGCAAAAGATGAAAAAATTGAATAGTATCTTAACTATCAACTTCGAATTCTGACATAAAAACCCGATTCTCAACATTTGGTTGATAGATAAGCCTGGGGTGAAAACAATTTACTACAAAACTATGCACCCCATTCTCTGACGGGGAATTATCACCTATCATATAACTCAAAATATCATCTTACTTGTTTAATTATCTTATTATGGTTGTATTCGTCATCAACTCTACTTTACCTTCTGCAATAAACATAAGGCGACCAGGCCTGACTGCTGAACTTCTCCAGACTCTAGTCAAGATCTAGACTCTTTTTCATAGCCTCGTAAACCAAATATGTAATGCTTGCAGCTGGAACAACTTTGAGAAGGTTAGGGATAAGTCCTTTGTAGAAACCTCTATAACCTTCATTCTGAAAGGTTCTACAAAATACATCAGACATTCCCTTGTAAGCAGCATCGGATGTAGTATGTTGAGCTTGCATCCTGGGAAAACAAAAATAAATAAATAAACCTCAGCAATAAGCAAATGCAACAAAAATGTTGATATAAATATAAAAATAATATACAATGATGTCCATGAACCTGAATTACCAGGAAAAAGGGACTTGTACAAATTACAATCGTACCTCGTTCTAATAACCTGCAAAGGATAAACACAGGTTGCTCCTAAAGCTCCAGAAATTGTTCCGCAGCCTAATTGCACAAGAGGACCGGGTTCTGCAAAAAAAGAAAAGAGTCATCCGAAAGCAATTTGAGTAAGAAATCGAGAAGAAACACCAAGAAGCAAGCACAAAATAAAAGAAGCAGAGAGGAAAGTACCATTATCTTGAAGAATATATGTCCTTGAAAAATCTTTCAAGGTCTCATAGACAGCAAGGTCAATGCCAGCATATGGGATAATCCCAAGAAGAGATGGCACAAGACCTTTATAGAATGCTCGAGGTCCCTCCTGAACCCATATATCCTTGGTTAATTTCCCCAGCTTTGGAGGCTTTCCACCTTCAGAAGTACAAGTTTGTAATCGAGTTTTTACGAGATCCATTGGGTAGATAGCAGATTGTGCCACTGCACCTGCTACTCCACCAGCGATAAGCCTCCCACTGGCACCTATATCATCCGTCTTATACCCCATATTGTCTCCTATTACATTCTTTAACATTTCATATGCATAGAACTTGATAGCACTTTCAGGAGCTACCTTCACCACATTTAACCCATTACCTCGGAAAAACCCAAAAACACCATCTTCCTTCAGTATCTTGTTTATGGCTGGCAGAATACTAGCATGCGTAGTTTGTACCTGCAAAACAACCTTCAGGCGATCGAGAGGAGCAGTTGCAGTGCGAGAAGCTGCTCCTGCTATTCCTCCTGCAATAAAATACTTGCTTCTCTCAACATGCTTACCGATGCCCTGGGGAATAACGGCATGTTCTCCAATGTCTACAAGGCAAACCCTTTCCCAATGATGATAGATGTTCTCCATAGTAGCTTCATGAGGATAGAGTAAAAGGAAATCTCTCCACTCTTCAAATGTTATAATTCCATTATTATCCTTATCAACATGCTCTACAAATCGAGCAAGCTCCTCATCATCGATTTGAATCCCTGCAAAATACAAACTGCCTGTGCTTTATAAGATGAAAACAACCGTTTAACTGCAATGATGGAAACTACCAGCCCTTCCACGTGAAGCATTTACAAAAGTAAATCTGAGAGATCATGATACACAGGAACTATAACATATTTTTCATTTGATACAGTGTAAATTCAAGAAGGCAGCATTTCCTGACGCCTACATGGTACACCATAGGTCAAGCATCATAGAAGCAATCCATAGCTTCCCAATTTCGGAAAATCTCTAATTATGATTTCGAAAGGCTTAGGGGTGTGCACAAGTCCAAATCTGCGACATGTTTACCCATTATGTTAGAGCACCAATAGACACCCAAATATATACCCAGAAGAAACCGTCTCAAACATCCAGCAAAACGAGTTGATGCATAATTTTTATGAAGATAAGAAACTGTCTCTTGATAGGCATTATGAGTACAACAACAAAACACTGTATCTGATATCAAGCCAGACAACCGCTTTACTTCAATGGTGGCAAACCTCCCTAAAAGGTTAACATGGACCCTTAGCTGCCAAATCATAGGATTAACTGAGGTACCTCAACAAATGCAGATGCGTTTGTAAAAGAAAAATAAAAATTACAGATTCTTGTCCAACATAAATTTTAAAGAAACGAAAACACTCATTGTCAGACAATCATCAGGAACAGCAGTTCTCTAAATTTGCTTTTAATCATTTCAATTAGTCTCCAAGGAAAGTTAGCCAATTGGTAAATTGTTAAAAGATTTTCTAAGTGTCTAATTAGTCTGTCTGCTAATAGTTAGCAAACAAGAACACCACACCAAAAATTCGCTAGCAAACAACACAAACATACAGGTAGAATTCAAATTGCAACCCAAATTAATGCTTTTGGACGAATTAATATCAATGCTATCTACTTTCCTTACAAGTACCTAGCAGATTACAAGCACTGCAAAAGCAAATTTCTCCAATATCGCAATGATTGTAAGTGTTTCTAGTGAAAGGGACATTAAAAAGATTGAAATCAACAAACAGGCATACAGCTTCTAAATGTATAAGCAAACAACCTCAAGTTGTCCAAACTTCATAATGATTTCACTATCAACCCCAATCAATGCAACCACCTCACCGGACCAATCAAACATATCAAGGTAACAGGAAAAAAAAATCAGTTATTATATAATACCATAATAAAGAGCATAGCATACCAGCCTTAACAAGCGCATCCCAGAGCTCCTCAGGCAAAATGCACCCATTGTGCTCCACATCAATAGCTTGAAAAATCCTATAAAGTTCAAGCTCCTTATCATCCATATACCTCTTAAACTCTTGATAATCCACGTGGCCATCTCTGTTTGCATCACAAACTTTCAACAGATCGTTGGCGTACTTATACTCGGCCGGAATCTGCAAAGCTGACAGACCCTTTTCGATCTGAGCATAATCCAAGAACCCCACATTGGCTGCATCGAAAAAACTAAACAAACTCCGAATCCTCAAATCCCTTTCTTCCTTTGTCTCGCGTAATGCTAGGAGAACATGATCCATTGAGATAGGTCCCGATTTTTTGACAGGGTTGCAACATCCGGGTGCGGATTTTGCCTCCATTTTAGGCAAGCCTACATGCTCCACGCCCTGCCCGGCTGTCCCAGGCATAACAATAACAAAACAACAACGTTTCTGATTACCTTAGCCAAATTTCACCTATTTTTCTGTGAATGTCGTCTCTTGGGACAGTTCTTCTCCGCAAGCATGGAGGTTTGGAAAGAAAGAGATCTGTTTTATAAAATAGGAGATACAGAACATGAAAAAAGAACCCTTCTTTTTAAGGGAGGGTAACAATAGTATACCCAGGAATCAATTAAGGATCTAAAAATTTGACTCGAATTAGTAAGAGGAATAGGACAAAAGATGCAGACTCTTCTTTGGTTGGAGGGTTTGGGAGGTCAAAAAGAAGGAAGAACAGAGTCAAAATTCCAAAACAAACAAGCTTTCAAAATCAAAAAATTGAAATAAATTCTAAGTTTTTTTAATGGGTTTTGATTATATTTCTTTTCCCAAGATCAAAATCAATCAAAACGATGCTACAGCAGACTGAAAGAATGAAAAAGAGAAAGAAAAATGAGAGGTCCCTGGTGAAAATAAAGAGGAAGCCAATGGCGAGAGAGAGAGAGGAAGAGAGTTTAACCACAAATTGGCAAAATACACGTGCAAGATTATCGAAAGGTAGAACCTATGATTCCATCTTCAGAACCCAGGGTCCAGATAATATGATAACACGTACTGGACCCCCATAGTTGCAGAGCTTCCACATTAAATTCCCCTTTTTTAATTATTTTTATGGGGTTTGATTTGAGAGGCCATGTCAGAATCAGAAAACAGGGATAAACGTAAAAATATCCGAGGTTGGTGGGTCTCTACTTTTTTTTTTCCCCTTTTAACTTCTAGCTTGGCTTTGCTTTCCCCCGCTATCTATCTTCCATAGATTCAAGGAAGAAGCAGCTACTATTAGACAAAAAGAGCATATTCTTTCAACCGTTAAGGTGTTAATTTAATCTTTTTTTAGTCTACTTGTTTTGGGTATGATTTTCACATTTCCTGAATATGATTTCCATAATTTTTAGGTTGATTTGAAATTTCCAATCATTGTATAATTTTTAGGTGAATTTGACGAACATAAATAACTTTGCTGTTATATTTAAAATCAACTACACAGAGAGAAAATAAGATGTTCAAAACTATCTTACATCATTCATGGCTACTTATCATATCACTGCTTTGACAATAAAGTTACTGGAGTTCTTAGATGCAATATATTACGGACTACTAACAGCTCTTTAGAAACTTAATTCACATCACTATTGCTTCATATCCATCTTCTCTCTCGCGTTTAAGCCGATAACGAATGGCGACGGCGATCACCGTTACCACACTCATCAAAGCTACCCCGGCCCAAAGGATCGTTAACAGCATAATACCGTCCTGTGTCTGCATCGTATCATAGTATCGTAAGAATATCATAGGTTTAATCGAAGTTGTCAATTATGAAGAAGAAACCATGATTAATGGATTTTCGTCATCCGATATTTTACCATTTGATATTTAAGAAACTTACTTGAACAACAGTGTGCAAGGTGTGCATTGCCTTGGGCAACTGGTTGGCGACCAAAATGTAGAAGAGCCCCATGACTCCTGTATGATGTATGATACTACTGTAATTGGACTCAAAAATCAAAGTCTCCCCCTTGGATATCTCGACAGTTCCCGGTTTAGGATAGCAGGTGGACATTCCTACGATGTAACCAGCTTCATTTCCCGCTTCCTCCCCATTCCCATAAGCCGGTAATGAAGAACACAAAAGTTGGCCATCCTGAGTTCACCCACATGCAAACATGCAAACAGGCAAAGCTCATCATCATCAGCAGACATCACATTAGTTGAGTTACACCAAATGATAACATCGAAATTTTTTTTATAGTGGTTGACATTCTTATAGCACATATCAAAAAGGAGTCTAACAAGCCAGACAAACCATGGCATTGGGGATGACATAAATTTGCAATCCGGTAGTGATTTAACATAAATGAGGCATTCTGCTCTTTCGGCACAAGTGAGATGTCGAAGTACCTATCTCAATCCTAAAATAGCCCGAGTTTCTAAATACTATGATCCATAGTTGCAGCTGGAGTTGTAAGTTTCAATTTGAAAAATGATATAAAAGTGTAAAGTAGAAAGAAGATAGCTCAACACCTCTCTATAAAGAGCAGAACCAGAGCCTCCTGAATGTTGGTGCGCAACACCATATATGAGATAACCGCCAAACGGCATGTCAAGGCTTATCTTTTTGTTGTCGATGCATCCATCATCAGCCGATCCAGTGGCATGGCAAGATTCAATATCATACTCGACCTGCAATAAAGATATTCAGCAACTTGATATTTCCGAAGAAATTCTATTTGACAAAAAAAAAAAATTTTTTTTTGCGGCACATGAACAATTCATCTACCTTGCAATCATGCTCTGCGATAATCCCTGTTGAATTACTTGACCTTTTCCAACCATCAGTAATGTCAAATATATAAATTTTAACAGGCAGCACGGAACTATCCATATCGACCCACTTCACGGTGTATCTAAGGTAAAGGGTTCTTCTGACACCGTTGAACCCTTGTTTCACCTTGCACTGCGTGTGATCGTAACAACATAACAAACCCCCTTCGTAGTCTGGCCTCAGAGGTCTTCCATATTCATCGACTGTAACATTATACAGATTGCAACGACATTCAGTACATCCCAACTTGTCTTCCACACCCCTCGTATCTATCGCATGAACGTTAAGCATCCATTTCTCCTCAAACCCTGAAGGAATCTCAGCAGGATTGCCGACTTCTATTCCATATGGATCGGGAATATGAGTTGCAGTTTTTCGTGTCTCGGACCCAAGGCCAAAGAACTGACCAAGATTATTACAAATCCCACTATTTCTCCCAGGAATATAATCCGAACTGTTACGATTTTCATTGTCATCAAAGTCCATACCTTCCCCTGCATAGTATCTACCAACAACCCAATGATGCAGATAAGTCTCGTGCAAGGGAACACGATTCCCCGCCTCATCGATCACTTCAGCATCGAAACTTTTCAAGGCAATATGACCTTTCGGAAAGTCAATATCGTGATAGAACCTATTTTCCACCGATCCTGGTCCCAGCACGAACTTAGGTGATAGAAAAACAGCAGTTTTTATCTTGTTTTCTTTTCCCCAGAAGGCTTGTGAATATGGTAAACTTAGTGTCACCAAAATTCCAACCAAAATTAACCATCCTGGATTGTAATTCTTCATTTTTCCTGTCATTTCAACAACTTGAATCAAGCCATATAATCTCTTCGAAGCTAACTGTATAGGTCATGGATCAGAACTCCAAAAGAATAAAGAATAAGAAAAACCATGTTATTTTGACGTGGGTGTAAGTATTAGATATAGATATATGTTTAACATCGATATGTTTAATTTGTTTGGTATAATTACAATTTTTCACTTATGAATTGAAAATCGAACTCGATATATTTAATCATTTCCTATCCAATACAATCAAAACCGAACCGAAACTCAACTGGAAACGAAATCATCCATCCATCCCAATGAAAACAATATATTTTAGAAACTGAAACTCCTCAGCGCATAGACAGTTGGATACTTGATGAAGATATAAATAATTATTCAACTTGGATTTAATTACTAAAAAAAAAACAAGATTCAACGCCCAAACACAATACTGAAAAATTTCCAACTGGGATTTAAGCAAACTACAAGTAAGTGCAATCTGGACATGAAATACATAGTCGGGTAATCATCAATTCTAATGAAAATAAAAGCCAACGAACCAGAACAAATAAATTGGATAGGATTAACAAGGATAAAGAAAATTAAAAGCTTCAATTTTCAGAATAGAAATGGGAAAAGAAAAAGGGAGGAACTGCACCTAAACGTAGTCCTGAGACTAATTTTTCAGGGCCCTCAACCACCGTTGCGTGCTCCACTCGATTTGAACGCTAAACTCTTCGATTGGCACAAATTTTACACCACTTATATTTGACTATTACACTTATATATAGAAGACGAGGACAGACAGCACGTAAGATTGTGTCATTTGTATTTAATGATTTATGATCTGGAAGAATATAGAAACGGCAATGGTAATTTTGTCAGTTACAAAGGTGCAAACATAAGCAATGACGCTAGTTCTTCGCAATGATTTT
>JBBYHM010000010.1:3484902-3496887 GCA_038381775.1 Adansonia rubrostipa | reverse complement strand
AATATAAATATTCTTATAAAAATAATTTTTTAATTTTTAAATAATAATTTAAATTTTTAACTTAAACAAAAAATTTATAGTAATAAGTAGATGGGTGTAATAAGAGATGAGATAAGATATACGGTCATGATAAAGCTAATATTAAATTCGATATATTCATGAATATGTATCATATTTTTTTATATATAAATATAAATTTAAAATGTATATATATTAAATTAATTATATTTAAATATATCATATTATATTTATCTATATTATTTTTTATATTTAATAAATATGTCATATCGTTATCGTACATCTAACGTAGACAAATAAAACCAAACAGTATCATTATTTATGGAAAAGCAGAAGAACAATAATATTCTCAGTGGAAGATAAGATGATGACTCGATGAGAGAATAACGCGAATGGACCATTGTAAATTTGACACTTTCCTGTTTTCCTTTGTCTTCTTTGTTTTATTTGAGCCTTTGGACACCTGTCTGACACTCTGTCCAAATGTCTTCATATAAAGCTGGGTGTTGCAAGAACAATATACATTTCAATACAAATCTGATCTCCTCCTTATTCCTTCTATCTGAGCTCTTGAAGCATAAATTTTCTGCCAAAAAATGTGGAGGAGAAAGAAGAAGAAGAAGAAGAAGACAGCTTTTGAATATTAGTGCATGCATGTCTTGGATAATATAAGGATTTAAATTATGATTGTTAATCATATTTTTTGATTATATTTTATATTTTATCATAAAAAAATGCAGCATTACAATCATTATTTAAATCTTTAGACTATACTACAGTCCTCTTCCACTTCCTCGTCAAGGGAGGGGGGAAGGCAAAAGGCAAGTCATTGAGGCAAAGGGAAGGTCACGCCTTTCTTCCAGATTTTTATTTTTTTCTTATTTTTCATCTTCAGTTTATAGCAATCTCAACTTAGAGTCGGTGCTTCAGATTTAAAAATGAAGCTTACGAAAGAAAAAAGGAAAAAAAGAAAAGAAAAGAACTACACCAAGAATATTTAGAGAGTAGATTATTTGAGTTGTTCCAAGCTGTTTGATTTCCCCTGTTTGTTGAACAAAAATGGTCGCTTGTACGTGTTATCTTTGCCATTAAATTCTGCTACTTCCATTTTCCCATGGCTCAAAATTGTTTCAAACTCATCTTTCTTAGCCTAGGACCGGAGCCAGTGAAGAGAGTTACGTTAGTTGTCGCTTCAATATTCCGAGGATTTCTTCAGCTGACGAATGGCTTGTTTGCGAGTAGATACGGTAATTCATATATTTTTTATTATGTTTATGTATTTTATTATTTTTATAATTTTATTTAATATATTTTACGTTTATATAAATTTTGATATATTTATATATTTTTATCTATCATTTTTTAATTATTTTATTAATATTATATTCGTATAATTATGTTTAATATCGTCAAATCTATTTGCGATAAGGAACTACTAACTTGGGTTATGAAATGAACAACAGGATAACCTTGGGTTTGTTTCGGGCAATGAATAAATTGTTCATTCATTGTACACACAATTTCCAGTTTCACCTGTAGTTATTTACTCTCTAATAGATTTGATAATTTAAACACAATTATATAAATATAATATAACTTAAAATTTATATAATATAATTTTAAACATGATTATACGAACACGTATTAAATCATTAAAATACAATGCAAATAAATGATTTAAAATTTATACAATACAAATTATTAATATATCAAAATTAATATAACTATAAAATACTTTAAATATGATTAACAAAACTAAATACAATACTAAAATATAAATACATAAATTATCAAACTTATTCTCCAAATCAAGTTTAAGTTTACATTTTTTTTTTTTTGGGTAAATATGTTTGCATATTTGAATGGCTGATGTATAGTTTCTTTCACCCAAAAAGACAAAAGTTCTTACGTATTTAAGAACAAAAATTATGAATTCGAAAAGCTTTAAGCACGCAACGTTAATCATCCATTAAATAAAATATTATCTTGTTTCATGTTAAATTGAAAAGTTCTGTCCAAAACTGGCAAAACACCACAGCTATCTTATCAGCATTCAACAGTCCCCCATTAAAAAAATATACGTAGCTTTGTTCTTAACGAAGAACCATTACAAACTTGAACAAATCAACATCCATGAGCTATATTAGATGGGCTTTTCATTTTCTTTTAAAATACCCATGTCCTGATGCTTTCGTTTTACGTACATTTAAACACGATTATTAGATATAATTTTTTAAATATAAAAAAATTAAAAAAATAAAAATATTTAAATCTGATACTTATATTCGAGTTTATCATTTAAACCCGATTCTCAACATTTCGTTCAGATAAGCCTTGGGAAAAAATTTTTGTTACTACAAAACTATGCACCCCATTGTTCTGAAGGGGTAATTATCACCTATCATATATTATATGACACACAAATAATCATCTCACGTGTTTAATTATCTTATTATCGTTGTATTCCTCGTCAACTTCTACTTTGACTTAATGCAATAAATAAAAGATAACTAGGTCTCACTGCAGGACTTTCTTCAGTCAAAGTTCTAGACTTTTTTTCATAGCCTCATAAACCAAATATGTAATGCTTGCAGCAGGGACAACCTTGAGAAGATTAGGGAAGAGTCCTTTGTAGAAACCTCTATAACCTTCATTTTGAAAGGTTCTCCGAAATACGTCCGACATTCCGTTATACACAACATCGGAGGTAGTCCGTTGAGCTTGCATTCTGGGGGGAAAAAAATCGGGAATAAGCAAATAACACTAAAATGAGGATGCAAATATTGAAACCAATCTATGATGACCCGGGTGAACAAAATTATCAGAAATAGGGACTTGTAGGCGTTATAATCATACCTTGTTCGTACAACCTGCAAAGGGTAAACGCAGGTTGCTCCTAAAGCCCCAGAAATTGTTCCGCAACCTAGTTGAACAAGAGGACCAGGTTCTACAAAAACAAGAGATCCAGAAGAAACTCCCAAGTTAATGAAAAATAAGAAACCAAAAAAAGAAAATACAGAAAAAGAGAAAAACAAGAAGTAAGACCGAAAAACATGAAGTGGACGGAAAAGTACCACTATCTTTAAGAATATAAGTCCTTGAAAAATCTTTCAAGGTCTCATAGACAGCAAGCTCGATGCCAGCATATGGGATAATCCCAATAAGAGATGGCACGAGACCTTTATAAAATGCTCGAGGTCCTTCCTGAACCCATATATCCTTGGTTAACTTCCCCAGATTCGGAGCCCTTCCACCTTCAGAAGCACAAGTCTGTAACCGAGTTTTTATGAGATCAATTGGGTAGACAGCGGATTGTGCCACAGCACCCGCAACGCCACCAGCAATAAGTCTCCCACTGGCACCTATGTCACCGTTCTTATCCCCCATACTGTCTGCTAATACATTCTTTAACATTTCATATGCATAGAACTTGATAGCACTTTCAGGTGCTACCTTCACAACATTTAACCCGTTACCTCGGAAAAACCCCAAAAAACCATCTTCCTTCCATATCTTCTTCACAGCCGGCAGAATACTCGCACGTGTAGTCTGCACTTGCAAAACCACCTTCAGGCGATCGAGTGGGGCAGTTGCCGTACGAGAAGTCGCACCAGCTATTCCTCCCGCAATAAAATATTTGCTTCTCTTAACATGTTTACTGATGCCTTGAGGAATAACAGCATGTTCTCCAATATCTACAAGGCAAACCCTTTCCCAATGATGATAGATATTCTCGATGGTAGCTTCGTGAGGATAGAGTAGAAGAAAGTCTCTCCATTCTTCAAATGTTATAATTCCATTATTGTCCTTATCAACATGCTCTACAAATCGAGCAAGCTCCTCGTCATCAATTTGAATCCCTGAAAAATACAAACTGCCAGGGCTTATAAGATGTAAACAGCTGTTTAACTGCAACCATGGGAACTACCAGCCCTACCACATAAAGCATTTATAAGAACTAAATCTGAGAAATTATGATGCACATGAACTATCATGATATTTCATTGGATACAGTGTAAATCCAACATGGAAGCAGTTCCAGAAAGCCCATACGGTATACCATAGGTCGAGGTATCATAGAAGCAATCCACAGCTATGTTACTCGGACCCGGGTGTGAGTCAGATATATGTATCCAACATGGGTATTTTTAATTTATTAGTTTTCCATGTATTTGGAGGATCATATCCTCATAACCATGTCCGAATATGTGCCGGACACAGATGTAAGACACGGGTACTTCAAGAAAAATGAAGAGTCGGAGCAACATAGATCCCCCGCTTCCCAATCTCTGTAATCCCAAACTATGATTCGAGAAAGTTTAGAGGTAAAAATCATCGAGGGTAAAATGGGAGCAAATTCATCAATAACATGCAAAAGTTCAAGTCTGTAACATGTTACTTGTTACATAAGAACCACCAATTGATTCCAAAATAGTTGCCAAGAAGACACTGTCTCAAGCATCCAGCAAAACAAAATGACACATAATTTTTATACTGACAAGAAACTATATCAACTATTAAGCCAAAAAAACTGAAATATGAGCACACCAACAAGACAGTGTCTCAAATACCAAGCAAGCAAAGACAGCATTTTCCTTCAATGGTGGCAAAACTACCTAAAAGGCTTACATATAACCTTTCTTGCCAAACTCTTGGATCAATTTGAGGTACCCAAACAAATGCAGATACATTGGTAAACAAAATATAAAAATCACAGATTCACATTTAAAATAGATTTTAGAGAAAAGACAACACTCATTAGCAGCTTCTCTCAAATAGAATGGATTTATAGTTCAGATTTCTGCTCACCAAAGCTTTGGTTTCAGAAAAGTTTGTAACTAACAGAACAAATCTTTGAACGACTACAAAAAAATGTAAGAGTCAAAAATAAATCCAAAATCCTTTCTTTCTCTGTTGATTTACAAACAGAAATAGAAAAGTTTAATCTATCCATACAATGGGAAACTCATCCGGCAAGTGAAGATTTAGACCTTCTCATAATCTTCCATTTAGTTGATTTCAAACAAAGGCTTTGCATAACAAGCTGGTGGGATCAGCTTCCTAACACCCAAGTATAACCTATTCCAAATTCCATTGGAAACGTGAACAACACATTACATACCCCCACTCTATATTACCAACTAAAATATAGATACTGTTAAGCTCTACAATGATCTCCAAGGTCGAGATTTATCTATCATTATTGCCAGTTGCGGCACCAATGGCTAAACAGCAAAGCTGTCAACACAAATTGACATCTGAAAGCAAGCGTAAGACATCTGATTAAATTTCCATAATTGATAAGCTTTGCGAGCTGATGACGTAAAAGTATTAAAGGAATTGTCACATGAACCAATCCATTTAGCATCAATCACTTTATAAGTTTGACCTCAGATAAACAGCATTTCTTTGGACCGAAGGCTGTATCAGTCAAGCTTGTGGATCCATTTCTATTAATGCTATCTACTTTCCTTACATGTACCTAGCAGCAGCTCGAATTACAAAGCATTGCAAAAGCAAGTTCTCCAATCTACCAATGATTGAAATTCGCAAGTGCTTCTAATGAGAGGGACATTAAAAAGATCGAAAGCAACATAAACCTTCTCAATTTATAAACAAATAACCACAAGTTGTTCAAACTTTTAATAGATTTTACCATCAACCCAATCAATGCAACCACCTCACCAAACCGATCAAACATATAAAATTAACAGAAACAAAACTGCAAAGAAATCCAATTATTATAAAATAATAATAAAGAGCATAGAGTATACCAGCCTTAACAAGCGCATCCCAAAGCTCCTCAGGCAAAATGCAGCCATTATGTTCAACATCAATAGCCTGAAAAATCCTATAAAGTTCAAGCTCCTTATCATCCATATACCTCTTAAACTCTTGATAATCCACCCGACCATCTCTGTTTGCATCACAAACTTTCAACAGATCGTTGGCGTACTTATACTCCGCCGGAATCTGCAAAGCCGAGAGACCCTCTTCGATCTGAGCATAATCCAAGAACCCAACATTGGCTGCATCGAAGAAATTGAACAAACTCCGAATCCTTAAATCCCTTTCTTCCTTGGTCTCGCGTAATGCTAAGAGAACATGATCCATTGAGACGGGTCCCGATTTTTTGACCGGGTTGCAACATCCGGGTTTGGATTTTGCCTCCATTTTAGGCAAGCCTACATGCTCCACGCCCTGCCCTGCTGCCCCAGACATAAGAAAAAAAAAAACGACAACGTTTCAATCACCCTAGTAAATTTCTACTGTTTTTCTGTAAATGTTGTCTCCTGGGGCTGTTCTTGCTTGCAAGCATGGAGGTTTGAAAAGAAAGAGATCTGTTCTATAAAATTGGAAACATAGAGCATTAAAAAGGACCTTTTTTAGGGGAGAGCAATATACCCAAGAGTCAATTAAGGAAAAAGATCCAAAATTTTGACTCGAATTACTGAAACAAGACCAAAGATGCAGACTTTTCCTTGGTTGGAGGGAAGGGGAGATCAAAAAGAAGGAAAAATAGAGTCAAAATTCCAATCAAACAGGCTTAGAACATCAAAATTTCAGAAAATTCAAAGCCTTCTTAATGGGTTTCTTTTTTCTTCCTCCCTAAGATCAAAACCAATCAAAGAAACAATATCATAGGAGATTGAAGGAAGGGTTTTTTTTTTTTTAAGGAGGTTTTCCAGAGTAAGAAAAAACAAGTAAAAAGAAAAAAAATGAAGCCAACGGAGAGAGAAAAGAGAGTTAAGACATTACAAATACGAAAAAAAATACACAGACGCAAGATTATTGACGGTTGAAGAAAGATAGTGGTTCCCAGGTTCCAACCTCCACTCCAGATAATGAGATTACATAACACATAAACCTTCCAAATTTTCCCTTTCTTTTTTTGTGGGATTTTGAGAGCCTAATAAGTCAGAACCAGCAACAGGGAAAGATTGAAATCCTTGGGTTCTGGTCTGGGTTTCTTAAGTAAAGACAATCGCTTTCGAAAATAAATGGAAAAAAAATCGGAAAATTTCATATTTAAATATCAAGTACATTGAATGTCCAAAAAAAAAAAAGTTATAAACCAATAAGATTAAATTCTGGGTTGGAGTTTAAATTCGGATTTAAGGAAGAAGCTATTAGAGAAAAAGAACATATTCTTTCAACAGTTAATGTAAATATATAATCTTTTTGTTTTTAATCTTGAATTCATTGATTGGTTAATTAAGAACAGTCGAGCTACCGCGATTCTTGCTACTTCTACCTTCTTTGGGGATTTGGGTATTCTTTGTTTACTTAAATTTTTCAATCCTTTTCTTATAGTAACTTGCATATAGAATTGGAGTAAATTTCAAGTAAGGTTGTTAAATTTATTCCCATTTGAGACGGTATAAAATCTTTCACGAATTTTATATGAGCTGGTTGGGATTGATTTACGCATTTATTATGTTTTTTTTGTATTTTTTTAGAGTATTTATATTCAAGTAAAAATATACGAAATTATTTAAAAAATTAAATATAATCACGATGAATATATTTTATATTAAAAGTTTATTCGAATCTTGATAATATAAGCTTTTACGGTTTTTTTTTTTTAATTCTTCCTAGGTGTCATGTATGCATACTAAATATTAGAGATGAATATAAGTCAAGTCTGATTGGATTGAAATCAGATCGAGTTTAAGTATATTATTAACATCGACCATGTTTTACTAAACTTGATCTTACTTGAAATATGAATTTTAAATTTTGTTGAATCCCGTATTACATTTTTCTATAATTTATTTTTTCAAAATATATATTTTTTAAAAATTTAATCTTTGTTAATTTAATATTTTTATTAAGATTAAAAATATAAATGATTTAATTTAATTTTTTATATTTATATTATAATATTATATATGTATTTTTATATAATTATAAAATAAATCAGATAAGACTCGAACCTTGAAAGTTAAAATCAAAATCAATTTATTTTTTAATTAAATCTAATTTTTTATTTAAACTTATTTTTTGAAATTAATATTTTTATTTAAATTTTTTTAAATATTAAATTAATTTTTAAATATAAATAAATAATTTAATCTTTAAATAATTCCATCGAGCATCAATGTAAATAACATGTTCCATGATTGGCTCTTGTTGTCTTGGCTTATCTCTGCAGAAATGGCAGAACTGCAAAAAGATGAGCCATTACCGAATCCTATTTGGGTCACTCGAATAACTTCGCCATGGTCTAAGTCTAATCGGTAAAAATTTATTTAAATATTTTTTTAAAAAAGCCTGATATATTCAAATGTTCAAACTACAGGTACGATAAACATACATAGTTATACTAATAAAATAATTAAAAATAATATTATAAAATATAAATATAAATATAAATATAAATATAAATTTTAAATTTTATTTAATATAAATTATTAATAAATTAAAATTTTATAAAATATAAACTATTTTAAATATAATTATAATATAATAAAATATAAAATGAATACAACAGTTCAAACTACTACAAAAAGCATATCACAACAAATTATTCAACCCTACATATATCACTGAATTATTCAACCCTACATATATCACTGAATTATTCAAGCCTATTTAGTGGAACTGGCAGATGTAAATGCACAAAACAGCTCATATCGCATCACATTGCTTAAAAGCCGTCTTCCCCCTCACGAGTAAAGTCGAAAATGAATGGCGACGGAGATGAACTGTCCTATCTCTGCATAAGATCATGAAAACATCAGAGGTTTAATCTAAGATTGTTAATAATCAAGAAGCTTCGTTGCAACGAAGCCATGCACTGAGCATTATTCATGTTTAATATATTCTTCAATTTATTATAAGATATGATTTTTTTAAAAGTTATTTAAATATATAATTTTTTTTTTAAATTAAACATATTTCATATTCTACGTTTACACATAAATCTAAGTAAAAGAGGAATAATTTATTTTTGTTATAGATGTAATGTAGCTTGACATTTGTAAAAGAACTTGAAACCTATATTTTCTAATTCAGACAAGAATATAAACCAGATTGCATATTTTAATCATGAATATAAATTGGCCCGAACATCTCAATCGTTTCGCTTTGTGTAAACCATGATCTTAATTGCTTTTATTGCAGTCTCATCCCTTAAACTTATGTTGTTTAGATTTGATAGTAATTAGTATCATATATAGATATGTATCTAATATGGATATATTCAATTTTTTTTAAAGTTTATATTTTAAAAGACTATATGTTCATAATAAATGTACGTCGGACATAAGTATCGGAGTAACATAGCTTAAAACTAGCAGAATTTGTTTATCAGTACTCATGTTGGTAGATTAATAAATTTTCTTCATCATTCATCAATTGTTTATCGTTCTGAAGGTTAGAAACATACTTGAAACTGTGTGTAAGCCAGTAGAGTGTGGCATTGACTAGGGCAATTTGTCCGCAACCAGAAGGTAGAACAGCCCCATGACACCGGTATGCTGTTTGATACTACTGTAATCAGACTCTAGAATCAGAGTCTCCCCCTTAGATATCTTGACAGTTCCAGGTCGAGGATAGCAGGTCGACATTCCCACAATGTAGCCAGCTTCGTTCCCTGCTCCCTTCCCCTTCCCGTAAGCCGGTATCGAAGTGCACAGACGTCGGCCGTCCTGAATTTGACACATGAAAATAGGCACAGCTCATCAAATCATCGGAAGACAATAACATTACTGGAATTTCACCAAACGATCACATTAAACATCGAAATCTCTTTACAACTAGCAGCGGTTAACATTCTTGTCAAAAGTTATGAAGAGAAGAGACGTCAAAGTAGCTATCTTGATCCTAAAACAAGTCTAGTTTCGAAATTCAAGGATTCATAGTTACGGCTAGATTTATAAGATTAACATGGCCACCCTCCATCATATCATCCTTCTATGATAAAAGAAAATGTGGAAGACAAATTTAATATTATATAAAACTAAGATGAAAATTGCATCAAACATTTGGAAAACAATTCGAATTAATGCATAAGTATACAGTCATACTTGTATGCATACATGTCTGGAATCCAGATAGAAATAAATATAGCTTCATACATACATACATACATGCATAATGCATGCATGCAGGCATACATACGTACCTCCCTATAAAGAGATGAACCAGAGCCTCCCGCATGTTGGTGTGCAACACCGTATATCACATAACCATCAAATGGCATGTCAAGGCTTATACTTTTGGTGTCAATGCAACGATGATTGGGCGATACAGTGGCGCGGCAACGTTCAACTTGGTATTCCACCTGCATCATATAGATATTCAGCCAACTTGATATTTCGGAAGAAGGTTTTATTGAACAAAAAAAAAAAAAAAAAGGTTGCAGCATATAAACGGTTCATCTACCAGGCAATCGTGCTCGGAGTTAATCCCTGTCGAATTACTAGACCTCTTCCAAAGATCTGCGACGTCGAATATATAAACTTTAACAGGCACAACGGAGCTATCCATATCGACCCACTTCACAGTGTATCGAAGGTACAGTGTTCTTCTGATGCCAGGAAACCCTTCTTTCACCCTGCATTGTCTGCCATCATAGCAACATAACAAACCTCCATCGTAGCCTGGACTCAAAGGTCTCCCAGATTGGTCTGCTGTAACATTATACAGATCACACCTGCATTCGATACATCCCATCCGATCCTCCACACCCCTTGTATCAATTGCATGAACATTAATCGCCCATCTTTCCTCGAACCCTGAAGGAATCTCAGCAGGATTACCGATTTCGATTCCAAAAGGATCGGGAATATGAGTCGCGGTCTTTCTTGTCTCGGATCCAAGGCCAAAGAACTGATCAAGAGCTCCATCCTGACAAATCCCACTATTTCTCCCAGAAATATAATCCGAACTGTTAAGCCTTTCGATGTCATTTCCAGCACCTTTACGTACAAAGAACCTTAGAACAAGCCAATGATGGAGATAAGTATCATACAAGGGAACAGGATTCCCAGCCTCATCAATCAATTCTGCATTGAAACTCTTCAAGGCAATATGACCTTTCGGAAAGTCGACACTATAATAAAGTTTATTGGACACTGATCCTGGTCCGAGCTCGATCTTAGGTGATAGATAAACAGCAGTTTTGATCTTATTTTGTTTTCCCCTTGAGGCCTGTGAATATGGTAGACTTAGAGTCACCAAAATTCCAACCAAAAGTAACCATCCTGGATTATAACTTTTCATTTTCCCTGTCATTATCAATATCTTGAGTCAAACCTTACAATCCCTTGTAAGCTAACTATATATTTTGATGGAATCAAAATTAAAAAATAATATAAAATAAGAAAAAACAGATAGCAGTATTAGAGATATAAATTATCTGCAAAAGCATTAGAGTATTTATAGGCAATTCAAATAGATGCTCGAATATATATATATATATATATATATATATATATTATTCTAATGGAGAATCTAGAGAAGGAAGGGTCCTTCTAAGACATTGACACTCCTTTAGCAAGGTAATAGCAATGCATGGCTCGATAAACAATAAGACATGGATGAAGAAACATCAAAGAAGAAAAACTGTTAGTAAAATTCGAACTTCAGAACTTCGATACCGATAGCTAATTTCAGCAATTACAACACTGAAAAAGTTCCAACTGCAATTTTAGCAAACTATATTAAGTTTAATCCGGGAGGAAATTGAAAAAAAAAAAAAAAAAAAAGCAACGAACCTAAACGTTTTGAAATTACTTCTACACCCACCACTGCCTGCGCCACTCGTCTTCAACGTTTCCAATCGATGAACAAATTTTCACTGTTTCAGCTGAATATGCATACATATATATATATATATATATATATATATGTTGTGTGTGTGTGAAAGGGAGAGGGAGAGGGGAGTGTAAGGAACTTTAGCGCGTCTTTTTTGACCGGATCATGGGTCAGGAAATTTCTATGCAATAGCCAACAACATAA
>JBBYHM010000010.1:3463437-3484802 GCA_038381775.1 Adansonia rubrostipa | reverse complement strand
ACTTGGGCAAGGTATTTGGCTGAATCTTTGTTGATATATTGGCTGCATTTTCATGCATAATTTTATATGATTTTTTTGAAGATTTTTAGGTTATTTTATTGTGTAGGGACTAAAATGAAAATTTAGGAAAGTGTAGGGATTAAATAGCAAATTTTCATATTTAGGGTGCAAAATATACATTTCATCAGTTTCAACGATTTCTATTATTTCTATGGCCTTTCGTAAGGATATTGAAATTTTTAAAACTTTTCGTATTTATTTGGTACTCCGAAAGAGACGAAATGTAATTTTTGAAAATTTAAGGGTTTGACTGTAAATTTTGCATTTCAAGTCAAAATACCCTAGGGGCATTTTGGTAATTTTTTTAAAATCGAGTCCTAGATAGTAACTAGGATGCTTTTATGCCAAAGGTGCACATTTAGGATAGGTTCATCCAATTTTTATCATTTTAGAGTCCATTAGGGGTACCGAGATACTTTCATGTCGAAGGTATACCCTAGAGGCATTTTCGTAATTTTTATCATCAGGATGTTTTTATGCCAAAGGTGAAACTTTTAGGTTCCTTTAGCCTTTTAAGGTTATTTTTGAGTCCATTAGGGGCACCGGGATACTTTCATGTTGAAGGTATACCTCAAGGGCAGTTTTATAATTTTTCTTACCAGGTGCCTTAGTGTTGATGGTAAGCTTAAAAATATTTTATTTTTCCTTGGAACCCGATCCTAAGTAGTAACTCTGTGCCTTAGTCGATGGTAAGCCTTAGGAATATTTTAATTTTTCTTAGAACCAAATCCTAAGTAGTTATTGAGTGCCTTAGTGTCGACGGTAAGCCTTAAGGGTATTGTAATTGTTCTTAAATCTTAGTCTTAAGTAACCACCGCGTGTTTCTGTGCTGAAGGTATACTTTAAGGACATGTTCATTTTTCTTTTATCTTTTAGTCCTTGGATTCAAATTAGTATTTCAGTGTCTAGACTGAGTCATATGTCCTTTATTTTTTTTCAAATAAAATTTGTATGTCTTTGAAAAATAAAGGCAATGTCTCAGAGTTAGAGTGGTGTGTGAAATTCCTCCCACCCATATGTGATAGGGTTTTATGGATCATTCTAATGATAAGGTACCCTTTTCAAAATGGAAATTAGGAACTTTATACAAATAAAAACCCTTTCACATTCTACCAGGTACTCCAATAGGATGTGAAAAACATTTTTTTTAGAACATTTTATGTCCCTTTGGTTCTTCGTTGGGGTATAAAAGGGAATAATGAAAACTTTCATGTCCCATTGGTTTTCCGGTGAGGGTGCGTAAGACATTTTGATTTTTTTTAAATGCAAAACCTCAATTTTCTCTCATGGAATAATAAAATCTTATTTGAATAATGCAGGAATTGTAATTAAATGCCACATATTAATGCCGAATAAAAATTAAAATTTAAGTTAACACGTAATTAATAAGGTACCGATTTTTGAGCATCATGAGAGGGTCGATCCTTACTTGTGATTGTAACCGACTCTTGTACCCTTTTATATGATCTTTGGTATGATGCGTGCCTTGGAGTTTGTATTCTAGGGTTTTGTAACCCTCGAAATGCAAACTCTGGTAGGTGACCAATCTCACCTAACCCAAATAGATTAGTGGCAACTCTAAGTAAATAGTCATTTCATAATGACTATTTAAGGTTAAGTCGAGTGAGCGATTCATTTCGATCACCCAGTCCCCAAAAATAAAAATATGTCAATAATGATATGGCCTATACAAATAAGAGAATATAAAATAATAATAAATTTAATAAATATAGGAGCGAAGGCCATTTAAGTCGGGCTTGGTTAGGATTCGTATATGGACCATGTTGCGATAGAGACAACGCCAACAAGTCAACAGGGATAAAAGGTTGATCAAGACAAAGTTGATAAGTCAATAGGGATAAAAGGTTAACCGAGACAAAGTTGACAAGTCCACAAATATAAAGGTTGTTGTAACATTTGAGACTTAATCAATTATCAGGATGAAACGCTTAATTGACTTAAATCCCACTCCACCTATTATGCCATAGGATTACATGAAGGGGTGATTAAAACTCTTTTAAATGCTTCGAAAACCATCATCGAAGTATTGAAAACATATTTTTGAATGCTTCAAATATCAACATCAAAGCTTTGAAAACATTTTCCTTGATAAAAAGTTTTGAATGCTTTGAATATCACCATCAAACTTTCTTCAAAGCCTTCTTCACCTACCTTACCATAGGATTGCCTGAGAAGGGATAGATTAGAGAATCGTTCAATCTTTCCTGAAAAGTCATCTAATATCAAATATTAAATTAGAATTCATTGATTTAGTGATATAACTTATACAGTTGGATAAATATCTACTCAAGGCATATTTGCTTACTTCTATGAAATCATTAAAAGCATTATATTTCATCAAAATTCCAAGATTTACAGAATGAGATCACCTTCTCATTCTGACCTTAGAAATAAAATTGATCAAAATCTATGAAAATTCTAAAACAGTTTCAACCATGGATTTTCCAATATCAAGGATAATGGATATGTTATCTTCATGATGTTAAAACTTTCTTATGATGGATGATCACCATTCGGGATTTCTTTGGATAAGACAAAGAAATGAATTAGAGGCACAAATGGGTGACACTACTAAAATTTGTCTTGACAGGACCAAATTCAGATGGATGTTCATTTAAGAATTTCTTAAAAGATAAATAATCAAGTTATAACATTCTTTTAATCTTCAAATACAATAGCCTAACAGGTGTTAAAGTAATGCTAGTAAACACCAAGACTCAAAGGATTAATCTAAAAGGCTTTTGGTAAGCATCAATGCTTAAGGTTACGTACAAAGTTCTAAAAGGTTATTTGGAAAGGAATCAATGTTAGGGCATTTGACTCAACCTTTTTGTTGAGGTCATGAAATTTTCAAAGGTTTGGGGTCATTTTTGAATTAGGATAATGGGTTCTCTCTGATTAGTGACTATCTTTGTTGATTTAGGAGTAGTGCTTAAGCTTTTAAGCTGCCCCATCATATTATTAAAGACTCAACAATCATTTAAAAAGATGAAATTTTAAACAGCTTCCTAGGAATAGCCCGATAGCCTAAATAGCTATGTTTGATCAAAATAGACTTTGTTAGGTATGTAACATAGGCCATGGTTCAGGGTTTAGAAAGAAAATGATAAATAGGCCCAAATAAAGTGTTTAAAGGTAATTGAATCAAGGATCAGTTCCTTCAGAAAGAGTTGATTTTAGCATGTCTTTCAAGATGAACAAAACATTTTTCTTCAGCAACTTTTGTTTTCTTTATTTTTCTTTATTTCTTTAATTTTCTTTCTTTAAAACTTTCATCGTTCTTTATTCTGAAATAATCTAAAATTTTCTTCATTCTTCACTTGGAATATTTGAACTTGAAATTCAAACTTTCTTCTTTTTTCAAAATTTACTTCATGATGTCTAATTTGTTCTGCTCGTAACTTTATAATGGAATTTGCCCCTTCTAATCTTGAAGCTTTACTTCACTTGCCCTCTAGTGTGGAGGGTGATCCTTAATTAGGGTTTAGAGAAAGAAAATAAACTATCAAGCTCAAAGGGGACTGCAAAGGGAATAATTTTCTATATTTAAGAAAAAATAGAAAAAAAAGGTCATTTTTCATTTCAAACATAGCCATTTGAATTGGTTAAACATTTTGCTAAGAAAAAAAGATTATTTTTTTCAAAATCATTTTGAATACTTCAATAGCATGATGCTGCACTCAATAAAGGCTTAAAATATGCCCTTCAATATGATTGGCTTTATAGCCACCAACGACTGGTTGAGCCTCTAAGAAAGAAAATTAGATTGGCTTGGAAAAATCTCGGATCTCATATCTTATGCATCAAAAATTGGTCTGAAAAGGTTCTGTTCAAAAGGAAAAAGATATTTTGGCTTATGTTCACTCTCATTCTTCCTGAATTAAGGATTTGGATGTGTCATGAAAATTATGGAAAGATTATCAAAATAAGGGAAATCTCGAAACTACTATTATTATTTTAACACATGTCAAACTATCGATATCTGAATCTTTTAGAAGCATAACCTATTTGTTCGACCTTCAAGGAATCCATAGGAAAAAACATTCGGGTGTTTAAAGTCTATAGTGATGTAAGGTCTATAGCTGGATGTTTGGGAGAATTATCTACGTAGAAATAAAGGACCTTTCTGAAAAAGCTCAAATTGATTGTGGTCACCTACCAAAGAAAAATTTTCCAAAATGTTCTCATTATCCTAAATATTGGAAATCATTATGAACAAGATTCATGGTTAGTGAAGTATGCATACTATTTACAAATCAAAATTCATTTCATAAAAAATGTACAAAATTTTAAAGTCGAGATTGAAATTGCCCCTGATTGGAGTACTCCCAAAAGGTCGAGGACCTTTAAACCAATTGTCATTGGTAAACATCCTCCAACTTTAAAATTTTGCTAGATTGACATCTCTGAGGGCTGAGTTGTAAATCAGCTAGTGGAACATCAAAAGGTGTATCAAACTGTAAATTCTCGAGCCAGAAAATTCCACAAGATGTGTGGTTATTTCCTGTCATCTCAAGCACACCATAAGCACAACCATTATATAAGACTTGATTCTTTAGTACATTCTTTAGCAGAACAGATGAATCCAAAAGCTCATTACATGCCAAAGAATCATCCAAGTAATTCAAGTTGGAATTTACTGTAGCCTTGATCTCCCACTGACCATGTTGATACTTTGAATTATCTTCACATTGAACAGCATGCATTGGTTGATGGAATCCTTAGACAAAAAGTGTTGCAACTTGATGCTTGAATTATACCACCTTGGGTAGGGAGCTTTCCAAGTTTTGTTAGAATCATAGAGATCATTTGATTCTGTTGAGGTTACTGAACAATGAAAGGCTGGGGTCGAGGACACCATCCGAATGAATTTCCTTGTTTTCTTGACTTCTTAAGGTCCTGTCGGCTATGATAGAATTACTTTCTCGTCCCACATATGCTACCTGTCACCCCTTGGTTAGCATGAATGTGTATTATGAGACTGGCTTCCATATACTGAACACCATAAAGTGGTTGCCTTTTAGGTTGCACTTTCTTGGATCTTCAGCAGAAGTGTTGTTATGAGATGGGATTATTTGTAATAATAATAATTTTTTAGTTATGGTTTTGCTTTTGTAGGACCTTTCGTTCTTGTTAAAGTTAAGGACCTTAATTCTAGTTTTATGTAACGATTGTTACATCTGCCCCTTTATGAAAGAGAACTAATATTAGTGTCCAATGACTATATATCTAAATGTTAAAGAATTGTCTTTAAGCTTGTACTTCCCTAAATCCCAGGTAAAAGTATAAATAATATTTTATTGGGTGCAAATGGACTTGCATGTTTCGAGAAACTTCATCGAGCTTGTAGTTTGTGATGTCTTCCATTCATGGTATTTCGCCTTAAAAAACTAAAAATTGAACTTAAATCAGTGTGCATGAATACATATATCTTGTCAACATTTATCTTTATTATTATCCATGTATGTATGTCAATAAATGAAAAAAAAAAGATGAATGAACACAATAAATGAACAAATAAATAAATGAGTGAATGAGACATGATTCAACAAATATAAAGATTATTATAGAAGTAGGAATCTAGGAATTTGAGTCATGACTCAACATCATTGTACCACTTACCAAATTCTCTACCTTATCCATTGATTATGGTCATACATAGTCATATTTACAAAATTCAGAAGCAAAGTAAACAAAAGAATTGCTCTTCCAAATATTACATTTTCTTAACTATGTTGTGCTTCTAAGGGATTTTTGAGAACCCTTATCATTCATTTTTTTAACCCTATATTCATAAAATCTGGCAAGTAGCCCAAAAAGTGATTTTCACAATCATTGGATTTCCCCTGTATTCTAATACTTTTAATATGTATCTTTTTTCTTTCATGTAAACCCTTAACCATTTTTATCAGTCTATTGAGTAGATTTTCCATTTCACGGACTTTATGGTTGAACTCTTTTTAGATGAATGTGTGCTTATTGACCTTTGCCTATGAATTATCACTCATCTTTTGATTCTTGACGTACAATAAATGAAACAAATTAATACATTATGGAAATTATGAATATATGAACATATAGGAATGTGAACTTTATAGGTGCATGAATGAATTTACAAGTTTCCATGGGATATGTCGAGAATAAAAAAAACTCTTTCGTAATATAACAAATTAATAAAAATAAAATATATCATAATAAAACAACATACAATTAATAATACGAAGAAACTCAAACCATAATAGTAAAGGGTTGAAGCATTCCCCCATGTGTACCTAATTTGGTATCCTTTAGAATCAGGTATAGCTCAAACTAGGTGAGTCTCTTATAGCTCATTATATGAGGTTTGGGTTAGACATCTAAATAGGTTCTCGAATTGTTCCCCCAGTCTGAAAGAATTGACAAGGTACTCTAATCCTTACCCATCATGGGTTAATGTCAAAAAAGGTTCAATTAAAGTGGTATCTTCCATGCCCATAATGTGGCTAACACCTTGGGTAGGCGTAGGAATTTACCCCCGACAGGCTTTTCACTGGCCTAGACAGAGGCTAACACCTTAGGCAGGCATAGGAATTTACCCCCGATAGGCTTTTCACTGGCCCAGACAGAGGCTAACACCTCAGAAGGCAAAGCTACTTCACCCACTCCTAAAATATTGGGTACCTATACCGCTTCTGTATATGTGGAAGAGAATCTAATGCATATACATTTGCACAGTGAGTGCGAGGGAGAAACTTACCTTTTATGACTTCACACTTTCAAAAATAATAAAACCCTTATCCTAAATTCCCCCCCCAAAAAAATGCTATAAAAGAAACAAAAAAGGGTTAGTGAAAAATATGAACAATATATATTGAAGTTATAAGTAAAAAATACAATAAATTTTTTGTTTTGAAAATATTGAGAATTATAGCTAAATACCGGTTGAAACCAAACTTAGTTAACATGTAATTAATTTCAGGCCCGACTTTCTAACTCTTCCCTAGTGGAGTCGCCAAGCTGTCGTAAGATGGCCTGGACACGAATCCTGACCAGCCTGACTTAAAATAGCGAATGTATCCATTGTTTCTATATAAATATCTATATATAATTATTTCCTTTTATTTCTAGGAGCCTATATAATGATTATTATTCTTTATTTTTTGTACCTGGCGACTGAGTTATCGAGATAAATTGCTAACCCGACTTCTCTAAATAGTCATTATGAAACGACCATTTTTTTAGAGCCGCCACCAATCTGTTTTGACCAAATGAGATTGGACACCTATCGGAGTTTATATTTTAAGGATCACGAAACCCATAAAAACAAACTTCAAGATTTGTGCTCATACCAAAGATCATTTGAAAGGGTCTGGGAGTCGATAAAAATCACAAATAAGTATCAACCTTCTCATGATGCCCAGCAATCGGTACCTTATTAATCATGTGTTAAAATAAATTTGATTTTTATTCAATTTCAAAATTTGAAATTTAATTATAATTCCCCTAATATTTTATTGAAGAAATTTATTATTCCAAGGAAAGTCAAGTTTTATTACATTCGTACCCTCACGGGGAACTAAGTGGACACGAATTCTCTAACGTATCCAATTGGAGAACTATGCGAAATACGAAAGGTTTTATTTTTTTAAATCAAAAAATCCTGACTTCCTATTTGAAAAGGGTATTGCGCTATTAAAATAATCCATAAAATTCCTCAAATATTCTGATAGGAATCCTACGTATTAATTTAATTAGGAGACATTGTCTTATTCTTAAAAATAATTTTATTATTAAAAATACGGACTCTGTGACCTAAAAATGACCTAATATGATAGACCTATTCTTAATATGTACTTTCGATGTGCAAGTATCATGCCAAACAAGAAACTAAAATGCCCTTAGGGTATATCTACGATGTGAAAGTATCCTGGTAACCCTACTGGACCTTAAAATGATCTAGGAAGGCTATGCTAATCCTAAAAATTCACTTTCGACATAAAAGCATCTTGGTGAAAAAATTATTGAAATGCTCTTAGGCTATACCTTCAACGTGAATGTATCTTGGTAACTTTAATGGACCTTAAAATAACCTTAGAAGACTAAACTAATCTTAAAATATTCACTTTTTGCGTAAAAGTGTCTTGATAACCAAAATTACCAAAATGCCCCTAAGGTAAACCAATCCTAATGGACCTTAAAATGACCTTGGAAGGCTAAACCAATCCTAAATATTCACCTTTGGCATAAAAGCATCCCAATAAGCAAAATTACCAAAATGCCCCTAAGGTATACCTTCAATGTGAATGTATCTCGAAAACCCTAGTGGACCTTAAAATGACCTTAGAAGGCTAAAGCAATCCTAAAATATTCACCTTTGGCGTAAAAGCATCTCGATGAGCAAAATTACCAAAATACACCTGGGTATACCTTCGACACGAAAGTATCCCGATAACCTTAATGGATCTTCAAATGACCCAAAATGATGAAACGTAGATGAATTTAGTCTAAATGGAAAAGCTAAAAGTTTAAGTGACTTAAAATGCAAAATTTGCAATCAAACCCCTAAATTTTTTAAAATTACATTTCGTATCCTTCGGAAGAACGAACAAATATGAAATGTTTTAAAATTTCTATATCCCTACGGAAAGCCACAGAAATAACAGGAATCTTTAAAACTGGTAAAATGTTCATTTTGCCCCCTTAAATAAGAAAATTTGCTATTTAGTCCCTAAACTTTTCTAAATTTTCATTTTAGTCCTTACTTGATGAAATAAGCAAAAACCATAAAATCACATGAAAATACACATTGAAAATATAGCAAATATGCCAGCAAGAATTCGGCCAAACACCTTGGCCTTGAAACAAATTTTTTTCTTTATTTTGCAAAATAGCCTTTAAATTTTCTAAATTTGCATGTTGACCCCTACATAAAAATATCATCACAAAGGATCACAAAGAATAATCAAATCAGCCAAGAATTAACCCAAAGATCACAAAAAAAAAAATCTACATGAAGGTTTGGCCAAGCACTTTTGGTCATAAAACACTATTTTTGCAATTTACCTCTTAAGAAAATGGCCCCTAAAATGTTAAAATCACCAAAAACATGTTTCGAAACACACAAAATCAGTTTTCTAATAGCCTATGAAGCTCTCAACCAAACCAAAAATGGCATAAAAAGTTTACGTATTTTATGATTTAATCCCTAAAATTTCTAATATTTACAAAATAGGCTAAAAATCATAAAATCAATACAAAAATAAGCATACAATCGTCATAAAAAATTCCTATTAAATTCAGCCAAGTGAAAAAAAAAACTATCAGTAAATATTTTATCAACACAAAGTCATAAAAACAACCATGAATAAAAATCATCAACTCAAATACAAAAATAAAATCATAAAACATATATATGAATATGTAAATTAGCATAATAACACGAAAATATTAAGAATTCCATATAAACATAAACAAATATATACAACACAACTAACATTTCATTAACAATAACAATATTTCAAAAAAAATAAATATAACAACAAATATATAGAAAATTGTTCATTGTCAACATGTTAGCCTTTCAACATGGACAAAAATCCATGAGCTTAGCATGATTTTGACACACAACAAAGAAGAAAAATGATGCGAATAAGCAAAAATCACAAGATTCATGAAATTACCTAAAACGCTTGAAGACTTAAAATTTCTTGAAAATTTCTAAGAAAAATGGCTAAATTTTGCTATGGAAGGCATTTGTTATTTGAAAAAATTCTCCATGGTTTTCCAATGTGGGGGGAATGGCAAGAAACCATTTTTTTTCCTTCTTGGCCATTGGCCTTTTTATTTTTTTATTTTTTTGTTTGTTGCTAAGTTAACTTGTTAAGTTAGAAAATAATAAATATGTGTCATAAGCCCATACCCTTGTCATCTTAGAGTGATGTCATGCATGACATCATTGATTTCTAAAAATATTTTGAGTGATATTTGTATATAATATGTAAAATTATACCATCAAAATTAATTAAAAAGATTAAATTGTAAAAAGTAAAAGTTATGTTTTTTTAAACAAATTTTCAAATGATCAATTTAATTCAATCTAATACTAAAAATAATTTTTATGTACGAAAAAATTTAAAATAGCAAACTCGTAAAATTTTATGAGAAAAACCCTTACCGGAAAAAATTGTTATACGTAAAAAATACAAAACTCATTAAATAAATTGATTTTTTACAAACTGAATTTTTAGAAAACTCCGTATTTTTCGAAATGGAAGAAATTATGGAAGAAAGTGCAAAAATCATAAAATAAAATGAATTTTAAAAAATTGATTTAATATGAATCAAACAAATTATATTTGTAGAATTTTAAAAATTATAAACCCAAAGAAATCCTACCGAAAAAAATTTTACGAGTAGAAAACTCTGTATTTCTATAACAAAAAAATTTTAAAACTCATAAAATAAATTAAAAATTTCAAAACTGATTTAATATGGATTAAATAATAATATTTAAAGAAATTTAAAAATTTTGAAACTTAAAGAAATCTCACCGAAAATTTCTTGAAGTATAAAACCCATACCTTGGTAACAGAAAAATTCTAAAACTCATAAAATAAATTAAATTTTTTAAAGCTGATTTAAAATAAATTAAATAATAATATTTAAAGAATTTTAAAAATTATAAACTAATAAAGAGCTTTCCAAAAAATTACGAAGTAAAAGAATTTTGTACTTCAAAAATAGAAGAATTTCAAAAAAAAATGCAAAACTGATAAAAATAAAAAGAATTTTTCTAAACTGATTTAATATGAATTAAATAATAATATTTGAAGAATTTTAAAAATTATAAAGTTAGAAAAATCTTCCAAAAAAATTTTACGGATTAGAAAACTTTGTATTTTTCAAACGAGTTGAAAATGTAAAACTTTTAAAATAAAATGAATTTTGAAAAACTGATTTAATGGTAATTAAATGCAAATTTTAAAAGAATTTTAAAGTTGACAACTTGAGAAAATTCAACCATAAAATTTTATAGATAAAGGAAAGCTCGTATATCAGAATTGAGAAAATTTTAAAAAATCCATTAAAATTTATATAAAAATGAATTAAATAAAACCTATTATCCAAAATACTAATTTACAAAATGGTAAAGATGAGAATCTAGAATCTGAAACAATTTTATTAGAAAAAATTTTAAGAGTATAACACTTGCGATACTATGAAAAATTCAAAATTAGTAACAAAAATGGACAACCTGACTCTTTATGGTATAAAATGTCAATATAATTTTTTCTTGAATATTTTTGATTTTTTGGAGTATGTATCGGTATAGTTATACGATCGTCAACTTCCAAGTTTAATGAAAAATTCTCTAAAAATGAAAAATTTGATCGCGATATCGTTCGCAGAAACAAAATTGGAGATCGAAGTGTAATTATGTTTTTTTCACGTGAACTTCCAGCCATTTAACTATGGATAAAAGGGTTTTGAGAATGTCTGATTCATTTGAAAAAGATTATTCCCAATGAGGGTTGCCATTAAGTCCTCAATCTTAGATATTCAGGATTATTAAAAAAAAGGAGACTCGGATGAAATCAGGTGTCTACACTTGTGCGACATCAAGAGATGTATCGAACTCTAACTTTTCAACCTTGAAAATTTGACAAAATGCATCATTATTTCTTGTCATCTTAATCATGTCATGAGGATAGCCATTATATGAAACTTAATTTTTCACTAAATTTTTTAGCAAAAAAAGATGAATATAAAAGCTCATAGCATAGCAAATAATCATCCTAGTAATTCAAGTCAGAATTTTCAGTAGCCTGCGATTCTCTTGTCAACCATGCTGAATAGTCCAAATTATCCTCACATTGAATAACATGCATTGATAGATGAAGTCTTTTGTCAAAAAATATTGCATCTTAGCACTCAGATTATACCACTTTGGGTAGGGGTTTTTGGGCTTTGTTGGAATAATAAAGTTCATCTAATTTTGGCAAGCAAAAGAAAGAGCTCGGTGTAGAAAATTGAAGAGGCGTGGACAACTTTATCTTTTTTCTTTTCTTATTGTGAGAATTACCTAAACTCCTTCCTAGGTCCCTTTGCTCTTTAAAACTCTGGATCAAAAAATTTCGCATAAAGAGTCATGAGATATAAGGATGATTCTACTGAGACCATTGAGTGATAAAAGGTTGGGGTTGAGGATGTAATCTGAATGGATTTCCTTGTTTTCTTGACTTTTCTGTACTCTTGGCAACCATTGGCTATGACTTATTAGCATTTATTGATAGAATCATTCTCTCATCCCATAAATGCTAACTATTGCCCTTTGGTGAGCTTTAGGGTTAGCATGAATATGTATTATAAAACTAGCTTCTATATGCTAAGTACCATAAGGTGGTTACCTTTTAGCTTGCACTCCATCAGATCCCCAACAAAAGTGTTAGTATGATTCATGATTATTCATAAATTCTTTTGATCATGGTTTTGCTTTTGCACAGACCTTTCTTTCTCATTAAAACCAGGGACTAGAAATTTTTTCCTATAGTGGTTCTTGCATCTGCTCCTTGTGAAGGGACATTAATATTAATGTGGATGCTCTTGCATTTGGTGATTGCATATTTAAAACACCCGTTGACTGTGTAACTTCAATGTTAATAGATTTTTTTTGGCTTGTACATCCCTGGATTCTTGGTAAAAGTATGAATAATACTTTTGGGTGCAAATGGACTTAATTGTCTCGAGTAATTTCATCAAACTTACAGCTTATGCTTGCGTTTCTTCCTATTCTGTGATATCTTCTATTTAGTAATTCATGTTATTTTACCCTAAAATGAAAAAAAAAACTTAAATTAGTCTGCGTGAATGTGCATGTGCCTTGTTAATAGTAATTTTCATTATCATCCATATATGTATATCAATAATGGAAAAATTAATGTATGAAGTAATGAATACACAAATGAATGAATGAATGTATGAATGAATGAGTGCAGAAGGCAGCACTGAATAACCCAAATTAGGTCCTAAGTGCTTGGCTAATTATCAAACATGAAGACTACTTTAGATGCAAGAATTCGAGAAATTCAAATCATGATTTAACACTATTGTGTTATCCATCATAACTTTTTGATTTATTCATTCATTGTTGGCATACAAAATCATGTTTAAAGGATTCAAAAAGTAATAAAAAGGATGCTTAAACATTTCATTTTCTTGGGAAATCCTTGCAGCTTCTAGTCATTCTTTTTAAACTTTATATTTATGAAATCCAACATAGTAGCTAGAAGGTTATCTCATGATCCCTACATTGCCTTAGATATTTTAGTGCTTCAAAAAATACAATGGGAGTTTAGAAGCAACATTTGATCTGAGTTTGACCTAGATTACGCCAGCATCGAATAGATTTTGAAATTTCCTTTTGAAGGTATGGCATGTTTCTATTAAATGCCCCTATATTCCTACATGGTGTTCGCAATATTCATTAATATTATGCGATTCAAGATAAAAGGTTGGCATGGAAGAACAAGTTTGGGAACAACAAGCTGATTTTGGAGCTGGATAGAGTACAATTTTGGATAGGTCAATGGAATCAAATTAAATTGATAGTTAGATCATGCTTTTTTCTTAGTATGGGCTAGAGCTAGAAAAACAAGCAGGGTTAGTAGGCAAACTAATTTGCATAGGAGTAGAATAGGGTGGGTTTATTTCAATCATGTAAAAATAAACAAGGGATTGGAATCTTTGTCTAACGAAAAGCTTGATTGAGCTGGTAAGTCTTTAAGTGCCAGGGGTTAACTTGAAGAGATTGGTGGTTTTAGGGATCACCCCCAAGATCTCTGACAATATTTGTTAATTTGAACAATTGTTCCTTTATCTCTTAGATTTCATGTTCCATTCCTCTAACTATTTCCTTTAAAGCCTTTATTTGTGCTTTCAATCGATCTCTCAAACTTTGATTGTTTGGATCCATTGAGGATGAGGATGCTCTCGGGCAAAGTTTTTTTTATGTGAAACCTCAACCATTTTTATCAGTCATTTGAGTAGGTTTTTTGTTACCTAGACTTCATGGCCGAACTCTTCTTGGATGGAGTCTATTGCACTGATTCTTGCCACTGAATTGTTATCCATATCTTGGACCTTAAAATACAATAAATGGAATTATTTTAGTATACTGTAGAAATTTTGAATGCATAAGCATATAAAGAAAAAAAATATGAACCTTACAATGTAAAAGAAAATACTTGAATAACTTACCTCATATAACTCAACACTTTCAAAAATAATAAAAGCCTTTATCCTAAATTCCCCTAAAATAATATTGCAAAAAAAAAGTTCGTGAAAAATATGAATAATATATAATAGAATTTCTACATAGATCAAAATTTAATAAAAATTTGTTTTAAAAAAACCAAGAATTATAGTTAATCACCAATTGCAACTAAATTAAGCAAAAGTTATTTAAAATATGAGTAATTCTGGTCTAGCTCTCTAACCTATCCCTAGCAAAGTCACCAAGCTATCACAACATGACCCAGATACAAATACTGACCATCTTGACTTTAAATGGTAGGTGTTCATCTTGTTCTTGTATATATCTATATATCACTATTTTTCTTTTATTTTAGGGGCCATATCATTATTATTTTTCTTATTATTATTTTTGTCCCTGGGTATTGAGTTGTCAAGATGAATTGCTCACTCGACTTAATCCTCAATAACCATTACAAAATAACTATTTATTTTAGAGTCGCTACCAATCTACTTTGCCAAATAAGATGGTCATTTGCTGGATTTTATATTTTCTAGGGTTATAAAACCCTTAAAACGACTCTAGAGTCTGCACTCATACTAGAGATTGTATGAAAAGGTTGGGAGTTAGTTATAATCACAAGAAAGGATTGACTTTCTCCTGACGCAAAGGATTGACTTTCTCCTTACGCCCGACCATTAATACCTTATTAAACATGTGCTAATCATAAATTTTGATTCTTATTAAATTTCAATATTCAATATTTAATTATAATTCCCATACTTAAAAATAAAATTTTATGAAACATATTTATTATTCCAAATGAGAAAAATCGATTTTTAATATTTTTGAAAAATCAAAATATCTTTTGCACCTTTCCAAAAGACCAAAAGTACATAAGAGTTTTTATCATTCTCTTTCATACCTACTAGAGAGCTAATGGAATACGAAAAGTTTTAAAAATCAAAATATCTTTTGTACCCCATTGGAAAACCGTTGGAATACAAAAAGTTTTAGTTTTCCAAAATTCAAAAAAATCTTGATTTTTGTTTTGAAAAGGATATCCATTATTAAAATAATCCATAGAATCTCTCTCATATTGTGAGAGAAATCCCACTTACTATGTTAACATTGAATACATTGCCTTGATCTGCAAAACTTCCAATTTTATTAATAATCTTAATAATAAAAATCATCATAAGACTAGATTTGGATGAAACGTACTAAACACAACTTTGAGGACTCGAATTTTGTTGATTCGAGCAATATGTCCCTTAAAATACACATCTAACCTTTGCAGCCTTATTTTTAGGGGAATAGCATTTTTTATTATTTTTAAAGAAGTCGAGCCATAAAAGGTTTGTTTGTTCCCTCATACACATATTATGCACTTGCATATGCATTAAATTCTCCTTCAGGCTTATGAAGGGAACATAAGTTACCCAATATAGCTCTACCTTTTAAGGTATTAGCCTCTATCCAGGCTAGTAAAAAACCTATTGAGTGAAAATTTTTATGCTTACCTGAGGGGTTAGCCTCGCTATTGGCATGGAAAAAACTCTCACTCAAATTAAACCCTTTCTGACAAAAACCCATGATGGGTAAGGTTAGGGTTCCTAGTTAGTCCATTCCAGACTCAAGGAATGATTTGGGAACCTATTTAGATATCCAACCCAAACCTCATGTAATGAACTGTAAGGGCCTCACCTAATTAAAGCCATTTTTTATCTTTAAAAGTTACTAAATTATGTACACATAGGGGAACTCCTCTTACCCTTTCTTTTTTATTTTATGTTTTAAGTATGTAAATCAAGTGATGATGAATGAACATCATTGCTTGTGTTAAGATCTTTGTTTCACCTTAAAAGATGTCATCATTTTTTAATTTGATATCAAGTAATGACGAATGAACATTGTCACTCATAATACGATTACTTTCTTTTGCCTTTAAGCCATTATCCGACCTTAACTACATGGTCTAGATGTGTAAGTCAGGCAACAATATTCATACATCATCACCATTGACAAAGACCTTTCATTTGCCCTAATAGGCATCGTAACACCCTAAAGGTTCGCTTAGGGCAAAATTTTTTCTCGTATTAATTCTTTTCTTAGTTTTCTATGCTAACCTTTTTTCTTTTTTTTTTATATTAGTTTACCATAGTAAATACATAGGGCAATGACGAATGAACCTTGTGTTGCCCATAAGAAGATTGATCAATTTTTCATAAGGCATTATAATGCCCTAATTTTATTTCTACGGTAGTCTTTCTTGACGGTAAGCCCTTTGTACATATTTGTTCATATTACTTTGTTATAAAATTTCCTTTAACATTACATTAATTTCATCCTTGCGCTCATTCTTATATATGAATTCATACATGCAATCATAGCATGCACTTCATAATGGTGAGAGGGCAGAACCAAGGTTTTCTCGAATTTAAGAATTCATTAAAAGAATCTTCTCTTTTAAATCAGAAATGTCAGGAAAATCAAGCGCCATTTACCATGGAAGATGAATATTCAACATGCCTAGAAATGATAAAGCAAGCCAGCATGAAACACAGGAAAAATTGATAAAATAGCAATAGGAGATGTAAACACAAATTTTAAATTGATGAAAGTAATGACTTTTAGAAAATGTAAATTTCAAAAATCAAGCGAATCACCTTAATACTGCTATTGACTCATCCCATGCAGAAAGGCAACCACCTTAAGGTACTCAATCTATAGGAGCCAGTCTTGTAATACATATTCATGCTAAACTTAAAGCTCACCAAGGGGCAATGGGTGCAAGACCGAATCAGATCCTACTTTAGGCTATCCATAGTTGTGGACCTTGATAGGCTCTTACAGCAAGAAAGTCTTAGGCTCAAGGCCTAAAAATAAGTCAAATTCAAGGCAATAAAAAAGTACCAACTCCTTAAAAAGAGGTTCAAAGTAATAGAAGGAGTCAGGGACTTTGGTAGTGTGGATTTAGATTAAGTTAAGCCTAATAACAGATCTAATCCTCCCTCCTAAGTTCAAAATCCCAAACTTTAAAAATTCAACGAGACCACATCTCTACAAGCCCATACTAAGATTTTTATTAGAAAAATGACTAGGCATGCACATAATGACAAGCTTCATATTCACTGTTTTCAAGAAAGCTTGTAAGTATCAGCAGCGAGATTATATAATAGTTGAATTATAGTTAGGTACAATGTTAGATAGACTTGGCTAATGCTTCCATTTAGTAGTACAAGCAATGTCAGATTAGGCACTAGACTGATTGTTTCTCTAAAATATGGATAAAAAATCAATGGAAATGTTCATCCGATATGCCCAAAGATGGAGAGATATAGTGGTCCAAGTGCAACCATCTTTGTTGGAAAAAAAAGATAGCATCCCTATTTCTGATTACACTACCAAATCCATAATTTGACAAACTTATGAGAAGTGCCATAAAAAATTTTGCTGATATAGTGGCCTTTAGGGAAATGATTGAGAATGCAATAAACATGGAAAGATACAAGTTAATGATGTGCCTATGGCAAATAAGAGAAAAACAACTAAGAAGGAATAAAAAATCCAAGCTATCTTCAGGAATAAGAAATCCAAGCTATCTTCAGATGAACCAACCACTTATGAATCCTAATCAATATTGGTGTCATCTTTATGAGCCCAGTTTTTTTGTCATAAATATGCATGTAGTGCATCCTAAAGTCTTTACCAACCAATGCTTACAGTTATATAGACTTTCACATCTATGCATAAGCCAACTGCTCAAGGGAACAGTTAGAGCAAACATAAAAAGTAGAATTGAAATTGGGTTGAGCAGATCCCTATATCTTATGTTAAGCTTTTATTTTAGCTCATTAAGAATTATCTTTTATTACTTATCCAAATCGAGCCTCTAAAACCCTTGCATTTGGATTGACATGACATCAACTATTACTATGATTACCATTCTAGTAATCTACGTTATTCTATAGAGGATTGCTCCACTCTTAAGTACAAAGTTTAAGACCTCATCAAAGCTAGGAAGTTGAGCTTCAAAGAAGAGAAAGCCAAATGTCATTGAAAGGTATGCTAATAAGAGGTAAGCATTAAGAATAGCTACGTTTAAAAAAAAGAGACGCCTGCCATAGTGATTGGTCTAATCCTTATTTTGAGAAGCCCTTAGCTCTGAATTAACATCATTTTATGAAGAATGCATGTTAAATGTTTTAATAAGGTAAGAATGTTTCCAAAAAGCAAATATTTTTAAAAGCATGATGATGGAAAGTCTCAAGAATATTGATGATCGACGTTGAAAATAAACTTGTACCCTTTATCATAACATGGCCCTTGTTCCTATATTTATTAATATATCATAATTTTATATTTTTTTCCTAAAGGCCGTATAATAATAATAATAATAATTATTATTATTATTATTATTATTTCTTATATTTTATCTATTACAAGTCATCGAGATGAATCACTTATTTAACTTAACCCTAAGTAGTCATTACAAAACAACCATTTACTTTGGAGTTGAAACCAATCTCTTTTGGCTTGGTGAGATTGGTCACCTATTGGAGTTCATATTTTGAAGGTTATGCAACTCTTAGAAACAAGCTCCATCGACCTTTGGGAAGTTATGAACTATGTCTCCTAAGTCCTATGGAGTTGGACCAAGCACATAGATACATGTTATTCAATTGTCCAACAATCAATCCTCAAATCCAGTAAGTTATAGAAATGGATTAATTTATATTATATATATTAGTTTAATATAAATTAAATTTATAACTATATCTTTGACTTTGAGGATCTTACAGAATTTGTGAGAAACCTAAACTATAATGGTAACACAATTATGAATTTTTTTGAATGGTTTCAGAACCAAGTAATGAATGGAAAAGTTTTAAAAGAAATCAAATTCTTAGCTAGGGGTCCAAATGAGGTGGTACATAAGTTTAAGAGGTTGGATATAAATGGTCTTAAATTTCACACAAATAACCATGAAATTGATAAAAAAACTCAAAATAGGGGAGTTGTGATGACCACATTAATAGAGAGTTATGCAAGTGCTAAGGATAGAAATCCAATGCTAGGAAATATTATTTATTATGGTATTATGATTGATATCATAAAGTTAGATTGCTATAGTGATTTTCATGTTGTGTTACTTAAATGTGATTGGTTTCAATATAAGAAAGATGAATTTGGTTTTACTATTGTAAATATTTATAGAAAGATTTGCAAGGATGATCCATTTGTCTTGGCTTTCCAAGTAAAGCATGCATTTTATATTAAAGACTCAATTGATGAACGAATATGTGTTGCAGTGAAAAATGTTCCTAGAGACTTTACAACATAGGTGAAAGAAGGGATAAAAATATAATAGAAACCTTTTGTTATAATGGGCCAACTGGTTTTAAGGTTGATGATACTATATTTTTTTATGATAATGCTGCTGATGGTGTAGAAATGATGTACTTGGAATAACCATCAACCTTAGTGAGTTTGAGATGTGAATTTTAATTGTTCAATGATGTAATGAGGTACTGCGCTGTGTTTACTATTATCATTTCAATGATCTTCAATTATAGATGTAATAACATTTTTTTAATGCATTTGAATTGTCAAAATCTAGCCTCTTTCATTTCCTGACATACTTTATATAATAATGAATCTAGACTTGGTAATTAAGTTGTTTATTTGCAGAAATACATTCACACACGCATGTACAAAATCTACTCACAGTTAATCAAGAGTCGAAAGTAGGAACATAATGAATTATCATTGTGTAGGTTTGTTGTCGCTCTTTTACAACAATAGATTCTCTTGAAATCATTATAGATATTGAAAATTTGCATGTTATTATTTGGAAAATAATTGAGCTTCATGATAAGTATATGGCAAATGTGACCAACGAATTTCAAAACCATACTCTCTTCCACAAAGTTTATGTTGTAATACCTAAATGTGTATTATGGATCATGTTCAATCATTTCACCTAAAACATGCTTTGTTAAAATGTTTAACAATCCTTCAAAGAGGCATTTGAGGTATTTTGCAACAAAAATATTATTAGTAGCTCAAAAATGCAAAGTTTTTGGCAACTTTTTGTGATGATATCCTCAATAAGGGTGGAAGTGAGAAATTAAGTGATGAAGCCATTGAAGAAACACTTCAGAAAGTAGCTTATCAATCTTCAATGCTAAATATATGGTGCTTTCAAATTGATTCCGAATTATCTACTTGGTTATAGTTTTAATTTTGATGAGGTCGACCTTTACTTGTTTAATTTATTTTTTTGCATTGGTTACAGTTTTAATTTATTGGAACTTATCTTCTACCTTCCTAACAAGTTTTAGATCTAACATTGGCAAAGGAAAACCAGGTTAGTTTCGAGGACTGTTTTAGGAATAAAACAGCTACATACCCTTGGATTGATTTAACAGTTATTGTTCTTAACATAAAATTTTGGCCAAGCTGTAAATCATTTTATCTCAATCTATCTGCTAAGATGGTAATAATTTCAAACTTGTTATTGCATTATGAAAGTATATAATATCTTACCCTGCATTGCTGCTTTTGAATAGGTTACCTTGCCTTAGTTCTTCACTATCTTAAGGAATATGTTCAATGGTCCTTTGTTTAGGCCTTGGCTAACCCATGGAAGAGCCCTTTCTTTAAGGATAATTTATCTTAAAGTTGGGAGCAACTACAGTCAATCTAGTTGAAGATGAAAAACCAGCAAATGTTTACTAAAGAATAGTTGCTAGGTAAGAAATTATAGAACATTTAATACTAGTTTTCTAATGCTATTGGCTACAACTGTAGTACTAGTTTCATAAAACTTGAGTATGTATGTATTACAAGTAAAAAAGTTTTAATAAATGGGTAGATGCATATTATTATAAATAGTGCTATAAAGATTCTAGAAGGCATGGTATGATACTGGTGATTTTGTAATTATTTTAAAATTATTGGTTTTCTCTAAAAATGTTAAAATGTTTTTGTTCTTTAGAATACCATTTTACTCTTAACTATTAAGCCTCTAGAGATACTTTTCTTTGTT
>JBBYHM010000010.1:3452619-3463337 GCA_038381775.1 Adansonia rubrostipa | reverse complement strand
TTAACCCAGATTTCGAATGTCCATGGAAAGACACCTGCCGTTTGTTTACCAAGCACGAGCGTCATCCATGGATGGACCATTAGGAATTTTTTTTTTTTTTCCTTTCTTAGGTACTGAATCTGTCCAATTAAATTCATGTCAAAAAAGACAAATATACGTGTTGGATCATGTCCGTCAAAAAACAAAATCAAAGCAGAGGAAGATAAATCCAAGCCATTGGATAGCTCGGAGTCCTAAAAAACATCTAACCGTATTTATTTCTATATTTATATATTTATTATATTATATTTATATTTAAAACATTTATATTTATATAAATTTAAAAAAAATTATATATATTTATATTATATTATATTATAGTTATTTATTTTTATATCTTTATATTCCTTATCAACATGTGCCTTTTCCCCCGAGAATTTTCTTCCTAGCTCCAAGGCCAATCAACAATAGTAAGTGTATGAAAGTGTCCCTTGTCCGTATTGGGCGCATCCTATGCAGGAGCTCTTTTAGTTGGCCACGGAACTGATTGGAAATTTGGAACCATCGCCATTGGCCCCATTTTCAAGGCCTTTGACCTCCTTTAATTATTTGTTATTTTCACATCCATGCTGATAAATGACCTCAAGCAAGGTTTCCCGTTAAAAAGACTTTGATGCCTTCATTTATTCGTTTTCACATCTATGTTGATAGGTAACGCAAGGTCGATCTCAAACATAATCCAATTGCCCATTTCATTTTACAAGCTAATAGTTTCGTACTTTGTTTGAATACGATCTAATTAAAAATGTTAGACTAATTGAAGTTCCCATTGCAGATAACTAGTACCATCCATTCAAATTTTCTTTTGGTATAAAAAATATATCGATATAAGATAATAAATTACAAATATTAAAATTTAAACATTTAATATATTGAATGTTATATTTAAAAATAATAATTTAAAATAATTAGAGTAAAATGAAACTCGATCATATATAATTTTAATAGAGTTTGATGACCATATTTGAAAGAATTTCTTTGATCATCAATTTTCATGGTGTGATTGCTAAATATTTTATGCATACGTATTACACTTTGCCTTTGCATTATAAACTTAAGAATCCCAACATCTAACTCAATTGGTCAATATACGTCATCTTATTAAATGAGTTAAATATATATATTTGATATAAATATATTTAATTTTTTTAAAATAATTATTTATTTAAAAAATTATATTTTATATTAATATTTAAATATATTTTTAATATAAATATTAAATATAAATATTTTTTAAAAAATAAGAGTTCAAAGCAATTGGCATTGAAGCAGCCTAGGCCTTACAAGAGAGAGGTTCCAACGATGCTGTCCGTGAGCTTTGCGTCTTGAACCAATTTAGGGTCCGTTTGAAATTAAATGCGCTTGATTCAATACGATCGGACACCCTTTTGTTTTAATAGTATCTTAATTTTTTCCACTAAACCTTTTAGTTTTAGTGGAGAAGCGTCGTGGGAAGGGTTATTCCTAAAGTGCCCAACATCTAATTGTTTTTATTTGTTTTTCGTTTATTTTTATTTAAAAATGTTATATAAATTTTTTAAATTTAGTATAATAAATGATCTTATTATATAATTAATTAATAAATATATACGTTTTATTATTACATAATTAATAATAATTAATTAAAAATAATTAATTATATAGATACTAAAAATATTATTTGATATATTGTTATCATTTTTATTAATTTTCAATCATCTTCTATTAAAATTTTTATTCAACATAAATAATTTTTAATTATTTATTAATCTCATAAATATTAAATAATTTAAAATTTTGATTATATATAATTTTAATCTAATATCAATAATAATTTTAATAAATTTTATTATATTTTATTTATTTTTCTTTAAATACATATTTATCAATATTATTATTTTTAACCTAACCAAAACTATTTTCGATATCTATTCGTATGTACCCACGTTTAACACTGATGTTATTGTTGATAAAATGTTTGAAGAAGTTTCAAGTGTAAATGGTAACCTCAAATTTCTGATCTCCTTCTCTTTCTCGATTCTGTCACTAGCGTCGTGCCTGCTTGGTCTTTGGCTATTCTTAACCTTCGTCAGCTTTTAATGGCTTCAGTAATTAAACCCATCTTCATCTTTCTTGTATACCTTTCAATATACCATTTTTCCTTGATAGCATCAAAACCCAAGGACCCGACGCCAACACCATGGCCGCTCCAGTTCCACTCGATCCTCTTCATGAACAACAGCGGCACTCTCCAGAAAGTAGACCTCTGGTACGACTGGCCCAACGGCCGAAATTTCAATATTATTCAGAACCAGCTGGGTAAGCTCACTTACGACCTTGAATGGGACAATGGCACTTCCTATATCTACACCCTGGATGGTAACAAAGAATGCAGAGTCTTGCATTTTGATGTCGGAATTCTCCGCCCGAATTGGCTTGATGGAGCCAATTACTTAGGCCAACAAGAAAAAGATGGGTTCCTATGCAACGTGTGGGAGAAGGTCGACTTCATTTGGTACTATGAAGATGTCATCACTAAAAGACCTGTTTTCTGGGCCTTTTACACTGGTAATTAGTTCCAATTTTCTTGTCAATCTGGCTTTTAAAATTGTTTGAAAAAAAAAAAAGAATTAAACCCCATGATTATGTTTGATTTTGATATTGGAAATGTTTGAGTGTAGGGTATATAGCTCATGTAATGACATTTGAAGTGGGAGCAGTTCTTGAGGATTCTCAATGGCAGGCGCCTGTTTACTGTTTCAAGGAAGCTGAAGAGAAGAGAAAACAAGCAGTGATTGAATCTCGGCATGGAAAGCTGATGAGAGGGATTTCCGGCTCCTCGATGACACTTTGATTTTTGTTATTAAACTAGTAATTTCCTTGCTATAATAGCCTGTTTAGTCTCTGATACTTTTGAATAAATTTTCTGGGGTTCTTACTCCTTTTAGCAATTGGTCCTCGGTTGCTGCCTCAGTTTTTATTCAAGGAATGTGAATGTCTTTTTCTTCCTAACATTTATCACTGCCAAATTCAACACATAAAAACTTTTACCATAAATTAAAATTGAGAGCTTCAATACTACTAATTATCAAAAACACTTGCAAAATTTAAAGTTCCTTGGCTTTTTCATATACATAAGAGATTGGAGTTTAAAGAAAATGCATTGCAGATGTTAAGTTTCGAACTTTAAACTTTATGAACTGAGTTAAATCCCAGTTTTAGATTACTTGGCATTTTGATTGCTTTGCTTTTATACCAACTGTTTCATTCAAAATAACGTCAAATTTTCAGTTTCATCTCTTCGGATCCAAGAAAGTAACAAAAGTGGATTGAAAATGAAATTCTACAGAAAATATAACAAAATCAAAAGAATGGTAATCCGGCATATTCTGGAACATTTAAAGAATTACTAGATTTCCATTCAGCCGAAGATGGTATTGTTGAGGTAAAAGTATAAACCAGCAAGTGCTGCAATTCCAACCACAATTGCAATAGGCATTGCCCTCCTGCATTAGTTTCAACATGAATCCAAAAAAATGAAAACAAAATAAGCAAAACCCAAACTTAAGCTGAAACAAAGCAAATTAAAAAGTGGTGAAGGATTAAATTAATGGTGTTAAGGGCGTGTTTTTTTTTCTTTGGGGGGGGGGGGTGGGTTTACCTAACAGCTTCATCTCATTTCCTTTGTTCTTTTCGGGCCTTTCTAACATCCGTATCATTAGCATTTCTTGCCACTGCAGGCTTGTATGGCCTGAATCTCCTCTTTGGAGCACCGCAAACTGCAAAATCCGAATTTCAGAACAATGGTAAAAATACAGCATTAGGATTTTCATTTGCCATCTGAAACATCTTTTTCCTTAACTACTTTTTACTTCAGGTAGGTTCCTGTTATTACAAGAAATATAATGTCCAACATTGGATTCAACTGAACTGGAACCTTAACAAGATAATTAATTTAATCAAGATAAGAATTCCTAAAGGGCAAGAAATCCAATTCATTTATAAGAGTGAAGATGGTTACCAGGACAAAAATAACTGTCAGATGCTTTCTCAAAGGGAGTCCACTCATTATATATATACCTGCGACAATCATCCAACGATAAATTCAAGAACCCTTGGATTTCAAGTTCATGAAAAGTGTAAAAATTAAAAAAATATTAAAAAAAACAAAAAAACAAAGAAAAAGAAAGTGAGGGTGTACCCGCAGTCACGGCAAATATAGGCTTGCTTGGAGGCCACGCGCATGAAAACCTTGATGCAGTAGCAGTGCTAGGAAGCCGCTGACGTTGCTGATAAGAAGGAAGCAAGAGGTGGAGTGATGGAGAAAAAAAAGCTGACTTCAAAGCAAAACGGATCAGATGGTGCAAGCAGGCCAGCAGCATTGCCTGTAGGAGCAAGTGGAGAAGCATATCCTAAGGATTTTCTGAGAGCTTGGAGCTGGAGGGCTATTTGCTAATATACTTTCTTTTGCTTTCTCTTTGCTAAATGCTAGCAGCTGCCTGCTTTGACAACAAAGAAGAATGGAAAAGAAGAGTCGAGAATTGAGAAGATGATGATAAGAGAGTGGTAAATTGGAGTAGTTTGGAAAAATACGTGGAAGCGTGGCTTTCATGCCCCCCGCAAACAACAAGCTCTTCCCTACCCACTTTTTCTTGGTTTTACCCCTACCTTGCTTTTATGGGTTTTCCTCAAAGCCACTCGAGAGCTGATTATCTGTTCGACTTGTTCAGACTGAAACTTGAATAAAAATTTTATAAATTTAAATTAATTAATCTGAACCACATTTTAATCTAACCCGACTTACGAACAGATCTAATTTTCTGTATTCAGCTTTACCCTTACGTCATGAATACTGAGTGGGAGAAAGAAATTGAGGTTTGATGAATGCCGGTAATGAGTGTAAACATACTTAAAGGAGTAATTTGCAAAGTTCATGTGTGATGATTGTTTACATTTTCTTGCACAAGAATGATAAAAGATGATTTGCAGCCTACTTAAATCATAGAAATGACACTCATTTGAACCACATAGAAACTTTTGACATCAAAGCTCACCTACACAAAGATCATTATCAACCTATAATAATGTAGTTCACTGAATGAATTAAAGATTAGGGAGTCCTCAATTCTTAGAGAAACATAAGAGCAACAGTCACATTGCAAAAGCTGCACAACAAAAGATCGATATTATAATGCATTTTGGCAGACTTAAGTTCTACATTTTGTCTCTCTGGCTCAATTACACAGATAAACCCCCCGATAATGTTCAGAGGTAGGTCAACTTGGTAGAATGCTAGAAGGTTTTGGGAATTTGACGTTAGAACTGCTGCTACCAAGGTTTCAGGTCGCCAACAGGGCCAGCAGTCCAATTCAAGACCCTTTCACCAGGCGTCAAGTACACGCTCTTGTCATGTGGCAACTTTCGTGCAAGTCCATTCAAAACTTGATGGAAAGCATCTCCGGGTTGAGCAGGTTGGGGGAATAACATTGCCTGCTTCATTGAAGGGTTGGCAAGCAATCTCTGCTTTCTTAATATTACTTCGGGTGGGATCGATGTTAGTATCGTGTCCAAGTTGGGGACATCCTTCTCATCAACGAAAACTCCAATTTCTTCCCACGGTATTGCATCGGCAAAGGGTAGAACAATGTCATCAGCTATAATAACAGGAATGCAACCGAATATCACTGCTTCAACCAATCTAGGGCTCCAAGGTGCCCAGCCAAGTGGGCACAAACAAAACACAGCTCGTTGCATGTCCTCGTAGTAGGTAGTTGGGTGCTCGGTTGAAATGTCAAAGAGCGGGTTGTCCTTGAAGTTCTCCCATACTGCTGCTCTAGCACCTCTGCATAATTGTTGAACTCAGGTGTCTAGGATCACATTTATCTTAGGGCAAGCATCCATAATAACTTACATAGCATCGAAGAAAATTTTCATTCAATCATTTTTCGTTTGACATATGACAATTTCTGCATGACTCTGTAAACCTTTTCAGCAACATGAAAGCAGGCCCTCAATTCCAATATCATAATTTCCATAGCATAACATCTCTTATTAATGTGATGTAGCAACCGTATTTTATCACAATGACTTTACTTCTGTTTACATTACATCTCATAAGAAAAATAAAGACCTTTTATTGTTCAAAGATCAGTCTATGAACAAGTCAGCTTAGTGAAACGTACCTTGCGTAGTAACCACCTTCAGGGTCATTTCCAACATCATAAAACAGTCCACGGAAGTAAACAAAAATGGACCTAGGAGTTTTTTCAGGAATCAAGTGTGATTGCATTTTCTGGGGTGGAGCATATGGTGGAATTGTAATTGAGCCCTCTTTCAGGCAAACATGATTCCGCTGTCCAAAAGTCTGAACCAATGTGGCTCGTTGGAGTAAGGGAAGAATTCCTCTTTCTATAGCTTTCTCCTCCTGAAACGATATACGTGAATAGGGAACGATTTATTCCATATAAAAGATAGAGAGAAAATCATTTTTCCAGAAAATAAGACTAAATTTCAGTGGGGCACCGCAGCAAATCCCAATAATCAAGCAAATCAGTAGAAAAATGTGTCGATTATCATGCAAGATAGTGCAGGAAATTGAGAATAATGGAAGGTCGGGTAGTACTTGATAATGGAAGCATGCTCCAAAGTCATGCGGCACTAGAAAGAAGTGATCAGCCCCTTCTGTCCGGTTCCAATACGGCCAATTCGAAGAAATAAGCTGTATTGCACTTCTCATCATTCGTGGTGACTTAAAGGGCAAAGGGAGGCCATTTGGTGTTAGGTCACATGTAGTGTATACAGGAGTGTAAAACCAATCAGCCTCCTCAGGGTTGAGGGTTCTCACAGGACTGGATAAAAGAAACCTATGCATGTAGATCTCAGCTGCAAACATGTGGTTGAGGCATCTTGGGTCCTTCTGCAAAATTTTCTTGTTGTATTTGCTAGGAAGCTCATAAACAAAAACTTTCAACCTTCCAACCGGATCATCTTCCAAGACATCACCAGCACTGCCTGCAAACATGAAACCTCATCGAATTAGAAACGCCATACTTCAAATTTGATAGCACAAGAATTTGGTTAGTAAACTTTTACTTTTAGTGATGTACTAGAAAAATCACAACATGTGAATTGCAAAGAATATCAGAATGGCAATCCGTAAGGAGTAGATGTAAAGCACAAAGGATAAAATGGAAAAATGATATAGTAATAGACAGGATATCTTGATATGAAACCTTTTACGAGGACTAAGTAGACTTTGATTTGATATAGAGATACAAAAAAGCATATGCCTTGATCCTACTTAAAAAAATAGGACTTGGCTCCTAAATTGAACTTGCTACACTGTTTGATAATATATACATATAGAGAAATACATGGCAAAGGTGCTCAACATAAATTCAACCTACCAACTATAGAAACTTTTCCTATTCCTCAATCTCTTTAAGTCCATATTCCATCTCCCCTTTCACTCTATATCAGATTAATGAAATAAGGAAAATAACTAAGTTTGGACATCATTGTAAAGGGAAAAAAAAATGTTCGAAAACTAAAGAGACCCTATTAAATAGATCATGCCATACTTATAAAGTGTGTAATAGAATCTCCAAACTTCATACAATGCTTGATATAATCCATATGTCCTAGTCCAGTTTGTTTAGAAAGAATCCCTTAATAATTCCACTTAAAACAGTCCAGAGCAATCATCGGAATAGAATTTTGATCATCGTATTCCAGATAATTTTTCTGCCAGCGAGTATCACACTCACACATATGCATCATGCATAAGACACACAAACTAAATCTTAAACCTGTGGTCGTACAACATCGGAAATCAGACTATTCGGATTTGTTTTTTTTTTTCTACCTCTTCTACAATTCTTATGCAGCTTGTCACTCAGCTGGCTCAACTAAGATCGAAATTACGGTAAAGATAGCATATGAACTTCAAGCATATCAAACAATTTCGCCTTGGTTTTAGGATTACATAGATTAATAGTACGAGTAGGCAGTTCTATCCTTTGTTAGCATTGGGATTAACTAATTTTTCGACCTTAGGAACTGTATCGACCTTAACAACATTTATATTTTTACACGAAAATGGCACTCTTTTGGTGAGAAATGCACAATTAGTGTTAAATACAAGACACTGTAATTGGGGGAACAGAGGAACGGATTTCAAGTCAGAGAAAAATCAAGCAAATGCCTAATCAGCTTTAACGTAAGCAGATCGGAAAAACTTTCACTATATTAGTTCTTAATAAGTAAAGAAAATCCAACAAAAATATCAAAATTAATTCCTTAAATTTAGCCAAATAAACCCTGAGAAAAATATTGTAAAAAGGATAAATCTTACCTGAAATTCTCTCAGTAGGTTGACTACGACCCAGCTTGAAAGCCTCAATCTTGGCAACAAAAGCGGCAAGAAAAATAATTCCAATAAAAACCCATCTCCAAATCTCCATTTTCTCTTCCGAATCTTTACTCCGTCAAAGACTAAACAAAAATCTGTCAAATCTAGGCAAAGACTTAAAAGAACAACCCCGAGATACAGCTGCAACTTCAGCCTCCCCTCCCAAGCAGAAAATAAAACAGAAAAAGAAAACAAAAAGAAGAAAGCAGAGGAGTTGTGATGTCACAAGAACAAGTAGTTAAGAGAGATTTCTCAAGGATTTTTCCAGATTTTTAAGGGTATAAACGCAATGGGATTTTCTTTCCTCTGACAAAGAAAGGACAAGAGATTATGATAGAGAAGGACAAGCAAATTTTGCTTCAACAAGATTCCCCTTTTTTTTTTCTTTTATAATTTTAGTTTGAAGTATTTTCTAGTGATTTGATGAGAAGTCCATCTCATAGTTTAACCAGAACCCAACCATTGCCATTGCCAGCAACCTTCGAACTGCCTTCCTTTTTATATTTATGTATATAAAACTTTTTCTTTATTATTTAATCAAAATTTTCAGTGTTTAAAACAAATACACTGTGCTGGCACCGACACGACATGATTCTACTTTGACCATTATCTCAATGCGTATATATAATATGTACAGACACACACATACACACACACACATATATATATATATATATATATATATATATATATATTCGTTTCCAGGTTTTTTAGGTGAAAATCGAAGATATGTAAGGTAAATGTGGCTGTGGGAATGAGATGTTGCTTTTATTTAAAGTAATAGATGTAGGGGTAATAAAAGGGTTAAAGTTTTGCATTTGGGTAAATTATTAATGGATCTGATTAACAGTCTACTGTCTATAGATATGAATTAAAAATTATTTTTATTATTATTTTAAAATAAATTTTTATATTTAATACATTATTTAATTAAATATATTAATTATATTTTTCATAAATATCATTTTTTAATCCACTTGCATTTCGCTAATATAGTCATTAACAATTTTCATTATTTATATAAAGACACAAACTTATATAATAATATTTTTTTTTCAAATGCATTGTAAACGATTAAAATAATTATTAATGATTACATTTAATTAAATATTTTTATTATTTTTTATTTTTATTATAAAATAATATAGTAAATATCCCGAAAAAATATCTTAAAAGGCAGTCATTAGTAAAACTTTTATATGTTATTAGTTAAATTAACCAAATTGGAAAAAGTAAAATATAATATCTTGCATATTTTATATATATATATATATATATATTAAGTACTCTATAATGCTTCAGCTATATTTAGGTTCAATATACACGTGTATATAGTTTTTTACACATTAAGGAGTATATATATTTTTTAAATTTTTATAAGAGAAATTAAAAGTTGTTATATATTTATTTATTTTTAATTTTTTAAAAATATATAATAAGGTTGATTGGTCATGTTGTTTATAGAGTTTAAAAAAATTAATGTATCTTCATTTTTAATTGTTTTACCTACTAAATTTATTTTAAATTTTAAATATAAAAATACCCATACTTTAATTTTATTGTTATATTTTTATTTAAATTATAAATAATATTTTTAATTGAATTGATGTTACTTTATTCGTAATAAGATTTAATATAAACTTTGGGCTGGATTTGATTTAGATTTAAAGTTTGAAAAGTTTGTTTTTGTCATGATCATGAGTTGGGACATTGCAAGATAGTATATCATAATTTTATAAAGGAGTATATTAATAAAATAATTTAATTAAATAATATTTTGTACTATTTATTTTTTTATTATATGTAAATAAAATATAAGCATAAATGATTAAAATTTGACACCAGCTATAATATAATTAATTTATATAAAAATAGAATAATGTTGATGCATTTCTTTAAAAAGTGTATTGAAATTTAAAGTATCAATCAAATGGAATTCAATATTTGTATTTACCAAACAAGAGCAAAGACTTACCTTCAAATTTGGCAACTTAACCCTGAACAATGGCAAATTTTCAACACCAATATTTAACCTGTTATTGCATGAATTCGTTTTCGATACATTGACGAAGATATTTTTTAATTCCAAGAATGGATATTAATAAATTATAAAAAATATATTAAATACATCATAAATCAAATTTACCACATTGGGGGTTATTTGAAAATTTAGCTGAAGAAATCATAATATCCTCAGTGTTCGAAGTATCTAATCTAAAACAAATTTACAGCAGAGTTAAATCAAATTAAGTCCTGGTGAAAGTCATCCTATAGCCAAGAATATCTGATC
>JBBYHM010000010.1:3407442-3417814 GCA_038381775.1 Adansonia rubrostipa | reverse complement strand
ATAAATCATTAACTTTAATTTTGCAATAAAAAAATGAATCTTTTATTTTTTTTAATTTTTAGTAAAATTAAAGACTTTATTCAAATATTAAAAAAATTTCAAGTTCTAATATTTTACTAATATTTAAAATTTTAATATAAAAAATGCACTCTTAAAATAGACAAAAAAAAACCCTTAAAAATACCCCAACCCTAATTATATTAAAAAAATAAATGGATCATTTTCTTTCCCTTTTTTTTCTATTGTATATTATATTTTAATCTACAATTTAATTTACTAATAAAATATTCAGATTGAAATCCATGATTAAAAATCTTCTTGAAGCAATAATCATTATCATTAACATATCTAATTTAAGTATGGTAATTTAACAATGAAGATTGATGGTCTATATTAAAAAAAAAAAAAGAAAACAGTAGGTAAAGTTCAAAGTTTGGTAGTTCATTAACTAAAACTGTAGGAAGTAACTTCATGCCAAATTAACCTAAGAATCCTTCAAAGTCAAAACTTTGAAACAGACAACTTTGATAAATGCAGGGCATATGATTGTTCCGCTAGGTTAGGGATGATGACGAATCGGATATTTACAATAGTTTACCATCCGCTGTCATTCTCACGGGCTACGCTAGACTATAAACACAACTTAGCATGCTCTACATATGCAAACAGAGAAACTATCGAAAAACTAATACACCACCATGTGCAAGAACTTCTTACCATGGTTCATTAAACTTCTATCAGTGATATAAGCTCACCGTCTCATTTTTCTCGACGCACCCTCCTGGAAAATCCTGCAAATAACAAAATTTCGTAATACAGGAACACAAATTATACAGATATAATTCTCTTCTGCTACAGGTTTCAAACCGATTTCCTATATTCAGGTCCTGGCTTGAAGGCTGATAAAGTCCACCATGCAGTATCTGACCAAGTTGTCTGCTTCAAACTTTGTATTCTAAAAGCAATAGGGGAAGGAGATAATAAAGTTTAAAGAGGCAAACAAAGAAAAAAGAATGTATGTCATTAAAAGTAAACAAGCCATATATTGTCTCTTTCTCTCTCTGTGAGCAATTACACACCCCACCTAGACCGAAAGCAGGACTTCCAGGGATTTGAAAACCTTGGGGATAAAAATGAAATCACATAATTCAGGATACAAAACTTATACCAAAAAAAAAGAAAAAAGGATCCCTCGAGTCATGCATAAGTCCAGGAACTTTCTACACATCATGATACAGTTCGGTCAAAAACTATGCAAAATTTGAAGCCCCCCATTAAGGGCTTTTGATCCAAGAAAAAATTCCATAGAATGACAAAATTTGTAAAGTGCCACTTAGTTTCAGTTATGCATCTTGTTTCCCAAAACTGCTTCTCTGCAGCAAAAAAGAGTTATCAGGCCACCCTCAAATATAGAGTATGGTAGATAAAGTTTTGGTATTGTAAAATGGTATTTAAAGTTAGAGATGGATAAGCAGAGTGCTCAATCAGAATCCTTAGAAGAACCCAACAACGAGTCCCCCCCCCCCCCCATTGGAAAGTTCTTCCCCATTAACTAAAGTTGAAGAACTACTTTGGCAGCAGTTCTCCTCATTGCCAATTGTTCAAGGTCTCCCCGGTCTTGATCGAATACTTGTACCAATAGGAAAGGGCTCCTACATAAACAAACAATAAAATAGGACTTAAAAATGTTAAAGATGTCCTTCTCCATTACAGATATACAGATATAAGAATACGGAAAGCCACACAACTAAAACCACATAATACAAAACGACAAAAAAAATACATTGAGCTTGATTATACAGTGTCTTGATAACCTACCTGATCACCGGCGTTTGGGCCATCAGTATGAAACAGAATAGGGCGGCAACGTTTATCCTCATTCATCAAGCTTGAATTCTGGAAATGAGCAATAAGAGCAGCCTTTCCCTGGATCCTAGCATATGCAAGAGATGCCACCTTTTCACTGTTAAACTTTTCCCATTTTTTTCCATCGAATGCCTGAAAAGAAGTATTGGTTTAACCTGATTAGCTTTAACATATCAAAATAATAGTTCGGTACACAACTACACATGCAGATGATAGTAACTGCATAAATAGCAGATATTAGTGTGACTTATCATCCATGTACCATACCTTATGGAAAAGAATGATATGTTGTGGATCGGTCACGTTGATGAACGCATAGCCCACATTGCATTTGTTCTGCAGATAATATTTATAAAAAACTTAGGGTTAGTAACACATTCAATACATGCAGCATGTCCAAGCATGAATCAGTGTGTCAAGGATGGAAAACTGTTGACTAGCCAATTAAGGTACTTGCCTTGAAGTCAATTGGCAAGTAAATAAAATCATAGGTTCCTCGACAGTGCTCATCAATGGCTGCCAGAAGCATCTTTGAAGTGTACCTGCAAATCACCATTTGACTTCTTTTAAGGCGATAATCATCTGAAAGAAGGGAAGACAGGGAAAAGAAAAGGCCTATTTACTACATGACATGAGCTATAATATTGGATGCAATCACTAAATCTGAAGAATGAACACTAGTGTAAAATCAAATTAAATTATTTAAGTATTCACCACCTCTAGTAATTTGCTACCATATTACTTGATATGCCAAATTGAACGAATCAGAAATAATATAAACAACAGTGCGAAACTGGTGGTCTATCAACAGTTACTCCAATTTCGAGCAGTGATGAGATTTTAAAGGTAAAGTGCTGGAGATCATCATCAGGATGTCCATGGGTTTAAGGTCATTCATCAAGCAATATTGTTCAAGCATAAGAAAGATTCAACCATTAGAGAATACTATGAAACAAAATCATTTTGATAGGAAAGAGAACAAGTCAAGACACAAGAAATAGAAAATAAAACTGACTAGAATTTGCATGAGGAGCAATTCACATACTTGTTTGGTATGTTTTTAATCATAAGTGTTGTTCTGTTGTCATCCCCGCATATGATGCGGTCGATGTCAAGTTCATATTGTTTCTTATCAGCACTACTAGAATTTAGTTCATTTCTACGGTGTAAGAAGCTTCTAACACGTTCATTGGGAGAATCAAGAGATGTCAGCATTGAAATCATAGGACTCCTGCCAGAGTAAAGATGGCACATCTGCTGAGGAGAGTTTGCCCCACCATTTTTCATCAAATCCATACAACCAACATGAGAAAAAATGTCGTGGGAAGAAATTTCGACAGGATGTGATGGTGAACTACCAGGAAAACCCACTCTTCCAAGAGATCCCAGGTGAAAACCTGAAGTTTCAGGATGCCGCCTATTCCAGACTGGAGAATTAACTGGTGGTGCTGAGCCAATGTGGTGGTGTACAGATGATCCTACATTGAACATTACAGGGGGAGCCCTAGGAAATGAAGGCGTGTGCGGAAGGCGATAAGCATGAACACCATTGACAAATGATGGCGAATTTGGCCAAACCATGGCACTTGATGGATGTTGCTGGTGCGAGTTGTTGCTGTTCCACATGAAATGATTTTCATTGACTGAGAAGCTTCCATTTCCAGATGACCCAAAAACTGAAGAGAATTATTAGCAACAGAAAGTCAGAGAAAAAGGGAAAATGAGAGAGTAGACGCCCAAAGCATAAGAAATGATTCAATTGAAGAATTAAGAAATTTATAAAAAATATTAAAATGCAGAATAATGAAAATTTCCACAAATCCACGACTGAATGCAACAAAGATGCAGGAAAACATGTTTCACTAATGTTGGATATGATAATTGGCTGAACTTACCCCCTGCATTGGGTTCCATCAGGTGCCTGTTTGAACTTGCTACCCGAACATGCCTATTGTCAAGTCCTTCATCCATCATGAAACTGACACTGCTAGCCATGTTTGTTATGGTGCTCGAGGAGTTGAGTGCAATAACATTGGCTAAGCTGTCATAATACTCGGGGAAGGAATGAGGATGGAAACTTGGTACCCCTTGGTTAGAATATCTCGTTTCATCCAGAGAGCAGTTGGGCTCCTTAGGACTTAATTGCTTGCCTATCGGTGCCACCCTTGCTGGAGAGGCTAAGTTAATAGGAACACTAGAAGTTTGATAAGTTCCAACAAATGTATTCAGAGGTGACTGGATAGCTGAATGTAAAATGTTGGTAGATCCATTATCCATGCCATCAGATGCAATTGCTCCCGTAGAAACTGTCACGATGAATCACAATGTACGAAGGAACAGATACATATTGCTCAGAAACAAAAGCTTATCATAAATTGATCAGATGGCAGAATTTACAGGCAAAAGCATACCAATGTCTCCTGATGATAACTGATCAAAAGGGCTTCCACGTAGGATAGGTTCATCTTGCTCCAGCTCAGACTGCTGCATAGAACTGCAAAAGGAACTTCGATTTACCACAACTTATGAAGGCCACCAAAACAAATAAGAAAGCAAAAAGAAAACACAAAAAGGAATAAAATACAACTTAGATGCACAAAATGCATATTAGGCATCTAGAAAATGATTGCACATAACCAACTCCATGCTCAGGGCAAAGTAAAGCAGAAGCAGTAAAGTCAAAGAGCCATCATGTAAAGAGTAGAAAAAAACTTTTTCTCAATTTCAGGGATCTAAGAAAAGGGAAATTACAAACGGTTCCAAAGTCCCTTCAGAAGCTAAGATTAAAAACAATTTTTTTAGAAGTTGAAGAAGGCAACACAAGTCGATGATATTACCACCTAACACCCCCTGGATGGCTTGGTTCAAGTTTGATCTGCTTCCCAACAATGTCACTCCTATTCAGTGCATCAAGAGCAGCTTCTGCTGCTCTAACATCATAAAACTCAATGAATTTGTGATTATGCTTATTTGGAGCCTCACGGATCTGCCACGCAAATTAACCACATGATTAAGACATTTATTATCAACTAATATAAGGTAATTGTAAAGCTGAAAGAAATGAATCTCGTACTTCTTTAATTTCCCCAAAAGTACCAAATTTTCGTTGAAGCTCATCAGTTGAAACAGAGGAATCAAGGTTGAAAACCACCAGCGTCCCTTGATTGACATCTTTTTCAGATGGGGTGTCCTGAGGTCATAAAATTTAAAAAAGAAATAAAGCAGCAATGTGTCACATAAAGATGCATCAACAAATTAAACAAAACAAAGATAGTAATAACAATGAGGGCAATAACAACATAGTCGACAATAACCATCCATAACAAAATGGTTGAAGCCACACCCTTGGAATTGAATGATATATATCAAGTTCGCTACACCTCAATGGCTTATTTTGCAGAGCCCTCACGCATCTCGGGCTACCCTTATATCATAATAAGAAACCATACCAAACCCAAAATGTTTGCGGGCAGCATGGAGAGTTTGGATATCTCATATTGCTGACAGAAGGAAATGGATCTGCCAATTTAGCTTACTGGAACATGTACCGATTCAAAAGGGTGGATCGAGGAAATTTTGCTTGCTTAATGTCTCAATAAATAGTGTAACCAATGAAAAGAAACACAAACCTCAAAGACAGTCTTTAACTCTGGGTCTTCAACATTGCTATTAAAGTTCCTTACAAAAAGTGTTCTAGAAAGATGTTCACCAACAGTTGAGCCATGGGAACCCCCTTGACCATGGAGTACCCTAATGAGATCTGAATTCCCTGGGCCCATGGATCCATGATCATCCCCTTCTAATTCCATTCCTCCACCACTGCTGAATAGGTCAAAATCTTCTAACTCATCTCCTTTACTGGCATGAGTGTTAAGTCCCAATTCATCAATTACTCCAGAGAAGAGATCATCTTCATCAGGGAGGAGATTTCCAATAGTTTGTGCCTCGATTTCTTCCATAGATTTGAATGGTTCTTCCTCATGGTGTAAAGTAGCTTTACTTGCATGCTGACAAGATAGATCATTCGCCAATAATCTTACTGCACAAAGATAAAAGCAAAGCAAACCGCAGATGGAAATTTATGAATTGTAGGATAATTAAAAAAACAGTGAATAACCAGAAACAAAAAAAAAATGCAGCACAGTGAAGATAGATATTAGCTGTAATTTTCAATCCATCAAATGGGAAATTGTCCTAATGAGTTGGATGAACCTCTGGTAAACGAGGAAATATGGAAATATATATATATATATATATATATATATATATATGTATATATAGATGTGAACAGATTAACACAATGGATGATGATGGCATGATTATTAACAAAACAATTTCAAACTTCCTTTTAGAGTGTTTGCATGGTAGGAAATAATAGTCATCGGTCAAGCCGTCAATATCTATTAAAGCATCTGATATTAGAGAAGCTGGGGAGAAATAATGCAAACATAGAACGCATGCATGTACATCAACTTGATAGACATAGACAAAAGCACTTACACTTCCTACTAAATATTTCAGACAATGAACTTGAAAACAGACTACTTTCATCCTGGATTACATTGGCATTGCTGCTGCTCCTATTAAAGTTCACCACTGGTAGCATATATAGATTTGACAGCCTTTTTGGATCGTGATTCACAGGATTCCATGAAGTCTCAGACAAGTTGGTAATTCCATTCCAACCAATGTCTAATTTTCTTTCTTGATCTCCGATCAGATTTGATGGAGGAAGTTCCAAGCAGTCTGCAGACAGTTTTTCCAATGGAGATGAATGAACCAACTTGTCTGCAAAGACCAGAAGGTTTTTTTATACAGACAGACAGGAAGAAAACAATGCACAAGTTTTGAACAGAGAAGCACACGTAAAATTTTCACTTAAAAGATCTGAGATTTCGGGGAAATAAGTTATTACATGCAAACTACTACACTTATCTTTGTAAGGCATTTCAAATTTGTCAGAATGGAAAATGCTATGAACAAATTCCAAAGATTTACATGTGACATCAACAAAAATTCCATAAAGCAAGAAACATAGCTCTAAAAGGAGTATGCAAAATAAGGGTATCAAATTAATCAAGGTTAATATACCTATATGCTATCTCAAGGACAAACCCATGTTCCAAAAGATCTCTAGAAGGGTGAATTTCGACGATGAATAAAGCATTTGCAGAAAGGGAAGGGGAAAAAAACTAAATTGGACAACAACTTTTGGCTCTTAATTTTACCAATATATTTCAGTCACTTTTGCGAATAATAGGATGGAAATCAATCTATAATATGTTTGCAACAAAAAACAAAAGGACTTTTCAAATGAAACTGACATCTAATAATCTAGCACAATCGAATAGAAATTTATGAATATAGATGACAAACTCCCCAATGGCAATTTAGTGCTTCAGGCAGATGAGATGCTTCAGAAGAATCATAAATAATCAAGCATTCATCAATAAATCAAGTTGATTGTTGCGTTCTTTTGACAAATACTTCAACGAAGATACCCCACAATTCAATGATAAAGTTTGGAGAGACTATAATACAATCCTAAATATATTACCATTGTGACTGATGGACTCAGGCAGACAAAATATTACAGTCGGAACCACCATATTAGATCAATCTTTTGGATTATTCACTCAATCATAAAGGTCAATTATGCTTCCTAAAAACATTCCACATGTCAGGGGCCAAAGCTTCTCACAGTAATTAAAAGACCGAATTGATCTTCATTAAGTTTAATGATGACAAAAACTAAAAGTTCCATCTTATGGCCTAATCCTACTGACAAGAAATTGACAGCCAGTGTAAATGGTCAATGCATTTAAATAAACCGATTAACAGCAGGTAGAACCAACGGTTCAGCTGTCCGTAGCACTATTCTCACCTTGGTTATCAAACATGCTATTTGGCTTCCAAAATCCAATTTGTCTCTGCTCAATATAAGTTGATATTAAAGCAACATTAAAAGAATTATTCTTTTCCGGTACTAGGGACTTGATAGTTTCAAATGAAATTTAAAAGCAGCAAATTCAGAAATCCCTGCAATATCCTCTAAAAGAAGAAATATAAAGACCTAATAAACTCAAAATATAAATGAAATAATAAAATTGGGTGTACTATCATGCCCATAAGTACCTCAGCTGGGGAACGAACGTCTTCCAAATATAGGGATGATGACGATGCATTCTTCTGATCCATGATCTCAGATGGCGTTGTTCAGCTTCAATACCAGAAAATCTTAAAAAACCAAAAGCTCAAAATTTGTCACTCAAGGCTCCGCCCTAGCTTAATAGCCATATCCTGGAGCATTCAACAATCACCACTTCCTAGTCGGTAAACTAGTAAAACTTGTATTTTTTTCTATGCAAAGAATAACATCATAAATGTAAAGGGAAGTTAGAAATTCTGAAAAAACATTAATACATTAATTCATTGAAAATCGTAACCTATTTTGTTCGCATTTATCAAATATCATAGAAGAAAGTGAAGATGACACAAAAGCTAGCTACTTTCTTCAGAAAATTGAAAACTTAAAAAGGATTTTTGAAGGAAACATAGGGCATTTTTTTTATTATTATTAATTCAAATAGGTTGAAACAAGATGTATCATGAAAAGGAAAGCCACTTACCTACCAACAACCAAACAAAATTAACCGTTTGGTTTCCAAGAAAAGGTAAGAAAATTTTAAGAAGAAAACCCTCAATTCTAAGTTATCAACACAAGGAAACGAAAAAAAACCTTAAAAAGTTAATTGTGAAAATTAAGGTGAATCTTTCATTTCCAAACAAAAAAAAAAAAAAAACTAAATTCACATTATGCAAATTCTACTTTCTTTTTTTCCTTTTTTCCCACGGTTTTCTAATCCAAACAAAATTTATGCAACTTCAACCCTGAACACCAAATTGTTAACTACCAGATCAGTTAAAACCCAGCTTTGCATTTCCCAAAATAAACTATTTTTTACTTTAAAATTACCCTTTCTTCCTACTTATCAAGAACAAAGTTCTACGAAAACTCCTAATCATAGAAAGGAATAGAATTGTGAAAAGAAGCTAAAATTCTGAAACTTTACTTACAAAAATTAGGTAGAAAGGGCCCCCACCCTCCCCCCCCCCCCCCAAAAAAAAGATGTCAAAGTTTGACATAAATAAAACAGAAACCAAAACTTACCTTTCGAACCAAAATATTGAAAATTCTGCAACCTTTTTCCATGAACTAATGCCCAACAGCCATTTAAATATTTAAAATAAGGAACAAATTTGAGAGAGAGTAAAGAAAAAAAATTTAAAAAAAATCAAAGCATAAAGTAAGAAGATAGACCAAGGAATCTCAGCATCTTTTTCCTCGCATTGCAAGCCATTACTCATCACATGAGAGAGAACATCTATCCTTTTCCTCCTTTTCTTTTTATTTTTTAATTTTTTGGAATGGGGAAGTTTTCTTCTACAAAATGATAATTACAAATTCGTTTCTCTCTCTCTTTGCCGCAGTTTGATCCGGGGAGGTGAAACAAAAAAAAGGAAACGCAAAACTCCGGCGAGAAGCCACCTCTCGCCGGTCGTTCACCGATTAGTTTATTTGGAAAGAGAAAACAAAGCGAAAGGAACAGACAGAGATGTTTTGCGTCGTCTTGCGTTGTTGTTAGTTGGCTTCGAAAAATGAAAAGAAAAAAAAATAAAGGAAAATTTTTGAAAAAAAAATTAAACCAAAAAATAAATAGTGGGGGATGGATTTTTTTCTTTTTCCATTTCCTCGTGGATAATAAAATCAGACCATTTCGTTGAAAACGACACGACCGCTTTTGATTTAGACATTAAAAAAAAATCGTTTTATTATTTTTCTTTGTTTTCAGGAAATTTTAATAATTATAAGGACATCTGATAATTTATATTTATAATATATTTATATATTTTATTATTTAAAATATTTTATATTTATATTAATTTTAATATTTTAATAATTTATATTATATAAATTTTAAAATATTTATATATTATATTTCATATTTATATTTTTATATATTATATTATATTTTAATTATTTTTATATTATATTTATATATCGATTATATATTATTACAGCTTTATGATCGGGTCGTGATGGGATGAGCTTGAGCCGATACGTTAAGATTACCAAAGAAAAATAGGTTTTTCTTATGTGCCTCTTTTTTTTTTAAGAAGAAGCTTCAAGGTGTCCAAAATAAAATTAAAAAAAAGTAATTATTACATTTTTTATTTCGTAAAAATATTAATTAAATATAAAAAATAAAGAAAAAGTGGATGATCTTTATACCAACATTAATGTATTTATTTTTTTAAAATTAAAGATTTATTTTGCTAATAATAAGGTATCTTGAAGCAAGTCACGTCATTTTATAGAAATATTTTTAATTTAATTCTTTTTTTATTCAATTTTTTTTCTTATCCGTAATAAGTGTGTTAGAATCTTTATTTAATCTGGCCTAAATTTCTGGTGTTTGTGAATCGAAATTGAACTGAAATTTTC
>JBBYHM010000010.1:3369453-3397587 GCA_038381775.1 Adansonia rubrostipa | reverse complement strand
AAAAAGGATTGGCTTGTCGTTTATACTGACGATGAGGGTGATATGATGCTTGTTGGAGATGATCCCTGGCAGTAAGGATTCTTATCGTCATGCTTAATACATTTCTCTCATTTCATATTTTTGAAGGCTTACGTATCATTAAATTCTTATTTGTGGATTAGGGAATTTTGTGCCATGGTTCGCAAGATGGGTATCTACACTAGAGAGGAGGTCCAGAAGATGAAGCCAGGGTCGTTGAGTTCAAAGTGTGAGGACAATTCAGTTTCTGCTGGAGGCGTAGATCGAAAGGAAGCAAAATGTCCATCAGCATCTAGTGCAGAGAATTGCTAGGCTTTTCTGTAATGGTTCTCGGTGTGTATACTCTCTTCATGATTGCATTTAAGTTTTGGATCCTGTATTGAATGGATGTGGAAAACTGATCAGTTACGGTTGACCATGTTGTAACACCTTAGATGCTCCCCCGTTTTTGGTTTTGTTTTACCTTTTTCCAGCTTCGAAAACTTATTACATAGCAAGTAACATGTTCCTTTATTCTTTGTTTCAGCTTTTGCCTGGAGACATAAGGAGTGCGATCGTGACATTCCAGTTGGTTAGAACTTGAATTAGTTTTGAGTTGAAAAGAGTGACATTTGAGTCTATTTTGGTAGCAAGAATCTGATATGGATGGCAAGAATGGTATAAATCAAATTTTGAACATGTTTTGGAGATGGTAGTGTATGGTATCCTCTATAATCTCTATGTACATAAATTATGTATACCTGAATTTGAATTTCGATTGTGGTTACACCAGCCTTGCTTTTGAAGCTCCCTCCTTGTGCAGAGGTGTCGTGCCCCTGTTTTTCAGCCTGTTAATGTTAAGTTAATACACCATCTAATATCCTTTTCAAGTAAGCATATCGTTTTGTTGATTTTTATTTGCTACATCTGTCATCCTTTAAACCACCAAAATTGGGTGCATTTAAGCCAGGATATTGCCTTTGCAAATAAGCTCGAAGTAGCATAAGTTGAAAATCACTTCCATGTTAGATCATCTACCTTGCATGATGGTGATCGGTGAATGAGCTGGAATCTGTTGAATGTTGATCAATGTGATTGGTTGATATGGCAATGTGGCAGAACTAATGAGTGCCACTGGACCTACGTGGTCAATGTTTTCTAGGAAGTTTACCTGACAATGAAATTGCCAATGCCACTGTACTTCGATTTTAGCCAGATCCATTGCATCCGGCAGATTGGTAAAATGCCTGAATTTGAAGGCAATCGTTTTTTTGACTTTCACCGGTGGAATTCCATTTCAATACTGACCAGCCGACTGGTGGGGGTGGGATTTGAAAAATCGGACGTTGTCACATCTTTCTTTGCTTTTGTTATTTCTAATTGGAAAAATGTCCTAGTTTGAGAAATTTTTGTTCTAAAGCTGATTACTTCCTCTTCTATGTTACATACACGGACTCTTGACTAATAAGAGTCAAATGTAGATATCGGATACAAAAAATAATAAATTAGGACATAGTGTGGTGTCTCTGAGTCAAAAGGTGCATCACCATGTTTTTGTTGTGTCAAAAGATAGACATGTTTGCTCAGAATAGTCGTTGACCAAATATCAAAATTTGAGACAAGTGGCTTAAGGTTCCTGCATGCAACACGTAGAAAGTTGGCTTTGTTGAGGGGGTTTCCATTTCCGACCACTGATAATTCCTTTTTGCTTAAACAAGCCACGATTATACCAACCGACCAAATCTTGGATTTCCAGAACTGAAAAAAACGTGCTTCAAGAATGATACTGTAACATATGTTTATAATTAACTTTCATGATTCATAAAAAATAAAAATAAAAAAACCCAAATTTCCTAAGGTCTCTTAAAAGTAAAAAACTACTATCTTTAATTATCTCACACGTGTTTTTTGACAAAAATTTGAGTTCTTAATTTTGCTGGTGAAGTAAAATCAAGTTTTAATTGATTGAACTATATTTCAGTCCATAATCATAAGGTGAGAGGTTTTCAAGTCCTCGTTTAGTTTAGGTTGAACTGTCAAGAAATAATCTGACCAAGGTTTTCCCACCGGCACTGACCACCCTGCTGATTAAATGACCTGAAATCCGAACAGCGACGAGGCAGGGAAAAAAAAGAACTAGGATTGCAGATTTTCAACTCCTCGAAAAGTTTAGTTTGATGGGGAGCTTTCCCACCAGTTCAAACTAATAAAAGCTTAACGAGGTTGCTTGCTAGTGACTACCATAATTTGATTTGGTGGCACCATAGACTTGAATGCAATTGCTGGTTGCCGATTGGCTAGTTCAGGTTTCAGATATACTTGCTGAAGAATTGAAACCTGTATGATGTTATAGAAGCCAGCTGAATCCAAAAGTAGCGCTTTGATTTGCTCAGGGTGGATGTCTTGCCCTTTCCTTGCATTTGCTGGAACATAGGAAGACACCCTTGCTATAAATGAAGAAAGCAAAAAGTAAATTATGGTTGGCTAAAAAGAAAAACCTCGTCTCCATCGCATTATGAAACAGAAAGAAAGTAATAAAATCAAACTATAGATGCTTTTCCGAATTAAGTAAAAAGGATATCATATCATACCTGTGTCCAGCAGAGTATGGGGTATGATCCTCCAAATGAATGAAGAAAGAGAAAAAATTAAGCATACTTGTATTGGATACATATTTGTATTAAACACTCACTTGAGTCTTAGGAACATAGAATTAGAGAGTGTCATGCCTCTTCTACGACTTTTGTCCTATGTTTATATTTGGACATTCGAATAATCAGGTTGAAGCAAATACATGGTTCAGGCTTTTCGTTGTTACTTTAAGGGACGTGGGTGAGTCTTGCAACTTTATGCTTAGTCAGAATTGTACCTAAGCTCAAAAGATATCCATGGAAAAACAGCCATTGAAACAGCTAATGACTGCTTGCTGGTTAAAAGCCCTTATTGTGGAGAGCAACAGACACCTCACTCTCCGACCACCAATTTATGTGGGATATGACTTCAACCTATTATATATATAGCAAATTTGAAAACGAAAATTCGAAGTTCTAGAACCACAACATCTGGATCAGTTAGTATCACAATTTGTATAAAATCTACAACGAGACTTATCTGCAATGCCCGCCTCCAAGCAACCCCTATAGGCTTTGTAAAGGACAGTGAAGAGAGAAAATCCCATGCCTCTCCTACATGCAAACTATTGACTGATTCTACCCCGTTAAGCCCATTTCTGTCTTGTTCATGATATGATTAAATACCGACCTTGATAAGAGTTAGAAAATGAGAAATTAGATATGGTAGCAGAAACGACATCACATTGCTTACTGTCTTACAAGTTAGTTCTGAGGTAGGGCTTAAGTTTCTTTAACTATGCTGGAAATTTGAAAAAAAAAAAAAAAAAAAGAAGAAAGAATTAAATGATATATGATAAGAAATTAAGTTTTCAGCAGAAAGATGTGAGTTTACACTTGCTGGCTTGCCCATTTGAAACTTGGTAATGTAACTGGGGCAAAGCTCATCCTTGATACGACTGCGCAAAGTAGCTGGAGTGGGCGTCAAAGGATTGAAGCTGGTTTTAAGTGTCAATTTACGCGGATACGATATGAAAAAAAAAAAAAATGATGGAAGATAAATACATAAATATCTTAAAACAATAAAATAAAAAAATATGATATGGATATATAAAAATTGCCGTGTCTATGGCAAGGAGAGTTTTGACCCCGACTCATTGTGGAGGTCCATTGATCCTTTCGGGTGCTCAAATTTCATCTCCGAGAATAAAAGCTCTATTTATCCAACGATTAAAAGGGTGAAACAAATCATAGTATTTCTAAACAGCAAAGCTAAGAGACGATGAGCCTTGACTTGCCTTCCTTGTGCATTTATATAGACGTGATTAATTCATGTATAAATGTCATATTTTATATATATATATTTTATAAATTATACATATAAATATAATATATAAATTATTAAAATATTTATATTTGATGCATTGACAATATATATGAATATATTGTTATTTATATTTATTTTTAAATTCTTTTAATGAGTTAGTATGATTTGAGTCGCTGATATTATATAGATTTATATAGTATTAATGCATGAAATATAAATTTATTATTACATATATTAAAATTTTAAATACAAATATAATTTTTGTATTAAACATATTATTATAATTATAATATATTTATTAAATGTGTCAAATTAATCAATGTCCTATTTTAAATTATTAAGCATTACAGTTTTCTCCTTAAACTTAACCCAAAAATTCACCAATTTATTTGGCTTCCTTTTTTTTTCCCTTAAAAATCCAACCACCAAATTGCCATTTAATCCAATCAAAATTCCTAATAAACAAGAACAAGAAAAAAAAAATCAAACCCTAAACATCTGATTTTTCTTTTTTTTTTCTTAAAATTATTATTTCATACTTTGTTGCTTGGTAGAAAATTCTTCATTTCAACAATAAAATTATAATATTATAATATTTTTATAAGTTATTTAAAATTATTATCGTAAAGTATTATGATTTATTCATAATATTAATTTTTGTTGTATTCAAATATATTTATCGATTACGGTAAATAATTCATAAGTCTATAATATTAAAAAAAATTTATATTAATATTTATAGTTAAATTTAAATAAAAATAATTTTTATTATGAAAACAATAAATAAAATAATTACACCAATGAAATTCTTGAAATATTTATTTAAATTCAACCAACACGGGTCGGACTCGTTGGGGCACCGACTTGGTTTGACTAAAAAGAAAATTAACACCGAAATAGTAAAGAAAGAAAGAGAATGTTAATATAAACGATATAAATCACATCTCTCCTCTTTGGTCTTTACTTTCTCGTCGGCCGACCATTTCCATTAGATAAAAGGGAAAAAGGGTCTCTTCTACTCTGCAACTTCTAAAAGAAAAGACCCCTTTTTTTGTTTTAATTCGTTCTCTATTTAAGTTTATCTGTTTTTTTATTAATATTTTTTTCTTCACCGCCTCTTTCCTTCTTTTTAGGTGAGTTATCGATTTTTTCTTCGGTTTTTCTTAGAGCTTTAATTTGATGCTTTCTTATGGCGTTTCTGGGCTTTTTGGAAGTTTGGGTTTTTCATCTTTTGTTTATTTAGATTAAATACTTTGTTCTTTTTTTCAGATAATTTGTTTTAGGGTTTTGGTTTTGTTGGGGCTTTTGGGGGTTTCTGTTTCCTGTTGTGATTGCTAATGGATAAGGAGAGTAACCCACCTTTTGAAATTTGTGTAAATTGTTTGCTTTTATGTTAATAGGAATGATTGCTAGGTGGACATGGAATTTTTTTTTTTATATTAATTACGATTTATAACTTTGCTTGATTAAATTAAGCCCATTGAAAGTGCAAACCTTTTTGTAATTTAAGCTCGTGGTTCACTATATCTAAGTTTTTTGATTTAAAACTATTTTATGTTTTTTATTAGAATTATTGGTGCTTAGCTTTCTAGCATATAGGCTTAATCAATGATCAATAGTGGTGCAGCTAACTTTGTTGGAAGAAGTTGTGTAGCATTAGTTTAAGGTAAATCTATTCAGTTTATCTTTTTCTTGATGAAACGTGGTGAATTCAAGAATTGTTATTAACTTATAACTATGATCAGGGGTGTAAAAGGATCATTTATCCCTTTTCTTTTAAAATAAAGATGATCTATAGATATGAACCTGGTAAACAGTTTTCACTTTTAGTTGACTTTGAGATGATAACGAGTCGTCTTTCTTGTGCGGCTTTGTCCTTTCAAGGTTCTTATTGTTGTTTAATGATTTATGACATTAATTTAGGCCAAGTGGAATCAGGTAATTTTGCGAATTATCCAAGCTCTTTGTTGTCCCCTTTGGTGTATTCACTGACAAGTTTCATTACCAAATGCAGATTGCTTTGTCGGAGTGATGGCTAAGGTTCTGGCTCAGTCGACTATTGTTCCTGCTCTAGTTACTAGTCGTAGTCATGGTCCATCAAAAGAATCTGGAAAATTAAAAAGGTCTATTAAAATGATGTGCAGTTTACAAACACCTGGTTTGAGGATAAGGAGTTTCTCTGGGTTGCGTGGTTCAAATTCTTTAGATAATGTGGTCAGATTTGGCCAAGATTTCCGTTCTAAGGTTGCAATTTCAATCTCTTCCCAACGAGGAAGGCGTAGCAGATGTGTACCTAAAGCCATGTTTGAACGCTTCACAGAAAAAGCAATTAAAGTAATTATGCTTGCCCAAGAGGAAGCCAGACGGCTTGGCCATAATTTTGTTGGTACTGAGCAAATTTTATTGGGCCTTATTGGTGAAGGTACTGGCATCGCTGCGAAAGTTCTTAAATCCATGGGAATCAATCTTAAAGATGCACGTGTAGAAGTGGAGAAGATAATTGGAAGGGGCAGTGGGTTTGTTGCTGTGGAGATTCCATTTACACCTCGTGCAAAACGTGTTTTGGAACTCTCATTGGAAGAAGCCCGTCAACTTGGTATCTCTATATATAATTTCTGCATTTTGTTTTTAATCATTTTACAACAGCTTTTAAACTACCGTTTACCTATTTATGACGTTACCCTACTATATTATCCATTCTCATTTTATTTGTGTTGGTTACTCATATAACAGTTCACTCAATAATTTGCATTTGTATTAGAATTTCATTATTGGCGCAAGATGAACTGAACCAAATTGCTATTTGATTAACTTACCCTTTAAGAAAAATGTTTCATGTGGTGAAATAGAAAAATGAAAATAGTGTCAAGGGGTACTGTGGTGGTGGGGAGCCTATTCTTCATCTTTGAATGACCATGAAGTATAGTTGTATTCTGTTAGTTTGTCTCTCCAAATCCTTTAATGTCAGCCAGAACATGGTCCTTTCCTCATTCTGTTTATATATGCTTGCTCTCTGGGCTTTTAAATTTTACTTAAAGTGACTGGTAAATCGTATTTTATGAAAATTTCAGGCCATAATTACATTGGATCAGAGCATCTTCTTCTTGGGTTGCTTCGTGAAGGTGAAGGTGTAGCAGCCCGTGTTCTTGAGAATTTAGGTGCTGACCCAAGTAATATCCGCACACAGGTAAGAAATACATTTATCAACTTGATCCTGTTTAGCTGGTTTATTTTTTGTCAATATAAAAGACTAATAGGGGCTAATTATCCATTTGGTTGACTAGGTTATTCGTATGGTTGGTGAGGGCAATGAAGTTAGTGTTGCTCCTGGAGCATCAACTGGCAACACTAAGATGCCAACACTTGAGGAATATGGAACCAACTTGACTAAGCTAGCTGAGGAGGTCAGAAATTTGTTTATCTGTTTTATCATCATGGTATTTGTATGTGCTTGATTCTAAGTAGGTTTCTCCCCGTTTCAGGGTAAATTGGATCCTGTTGTTGGGAGGCAGGATCAAATAGAACGGGTTGTGCAAATATTGGGTAGACGAACGAAAAACAACCCATGTCTTATTGGAGAACCTGGTGTTGGAAAAACAGCAATTGCTGAAGGCCTTGCTCAACGTATTGCTAGTGGTGATGTTCCTGATACAATTGAGGGAAAAAAGGTGCATACATGTCATTTAGCATTAAAACAATTTATCGTAGCAAAGGGATTGAAAGATTTCGTAGCGATTAAAAAAAATTCATTTTTTTGGATTTTTGCTGTAGTTCTGACATTCAAATATGGTGGTATATTTGCATGTTCCTATTTAGATTGCTTCAAACTTATGACTATTTGGGACGAATTGCATACTAAAATGCTGTGTGATGTATGTCTAACATCCATCTCCATTATGGGTAATTTTTCCCTGGGATTTTTACTGCTTTAATGTACATGACACGAAATAGTTGGTCACTAGAGATTTTAGTCGATCATTTGGAGCTCTATTTTATTTACTTTGATCGAAGTTGAGTTATAGCAAACTATAAGGTTTTGTCCAAAGCCAGTCAAAAGAATGAGAGAGATTTAAGATCTCAATGCTGGGCTATTATCTTAATTTTATCAGGTCTATGAATCAACAAGAGAGTTGCTTGACTTTCAATGTCATTATAATTTCCTTTTTACCTAGTTCTTCTTTGTCCCTTTTCCTGACATTTCAAAGTTACATTTATTTTTTGGTGCTTGCTTGCTTCCTTATATATTTATTATTTGTTTCCGTTAGAAGTACGCATTTATGACTTTCTTATTAGGTTATAACACTTGATATGGGTCTTCTTGTTGCTGGAACAAAATATCGTGGAGAGTTTGAGGAGAGATTGAAGAAGCTAATGGAGGAAATCAAGCAAAGTGATGAGATAATATTGTTTATTGATGAGGTGCACACCTTAATTGGAGCAGGAGCTGCTGAAGGTGCTATTGATGCCGCCAATATCTTGAAGCCAGCTCTTGCAAGAGGTGAATTGCAGGTAAAATTTGTTCTTACAATGTGGATTGTAGTGTGTATATTTATGCTTAGGCAGCACAGGGAGTAAGGAAATGGGAAAGTGTCCATAAGTTTTCCACTTTTTTAAGTTTGGATTGGCTGGTGCTCTATATCAATAAACTACCCAAAATTTTCTCGACAGTTTCACTAAATATTATAATCATCCTTTTAAGACTCGAGTGGATTGTTCTGGTATTTCTTACTTCAAGCAATTGTCCTTGTTATTCTAATCTCTGGCTATTTCATATATATATATATATATATATATATATATTTTATTTGAATTGATGCAGTGTATTGGAGCTACAACACTGGATGAATACAGAAAGCATATTGAGAAAGATCCGGCTTTGGAAAGACGATTCCAGCCAGTCAAAGTTCCTGAGCCATCTGTAGATGAAACTATACAGATTTTGAGAGGTTTGCGAGAGCGTTATGAGATTCACCACAAGCTTCGTTACACAGATGAGGCTTTAATTTCTGCTGCACAGCTGTCACACCAGTACATCAGGTATGTGGTCATCGTATTTTCATCAAGTATCCATGTAAGTTGTTAGTCACTGAAAAAACTGCCCGTCTTGGTCCTCACTTTGATTTCTGTATGCTTCAGTGACCGTTTTCTACCTGATAAGGCAATTGACTTGATTGATGAAGCCGGTTCTCGTGTTCGCCTCCGTCATGCGCAGGTGTGCTAGTATTACGTTCTTAATCGGAGTGACTTCTATTAATCTTTCTTTCTAAGTTGATTTCATGACACTATTGTTGTTGCAGCTCCCCGAGGAAGCTAGAGAGCTTGAAAAAGAGCTTAGGCAGATCACGAAATCAAAGAATGAAGCGGTTCGCAGCCAGGACTTTGAGAAGGTACGAAAGTGTGTGAGGTTCATGGGGCCATTTTTTGTTGATTTATTTTTTAGGGTGGATTAAAATATTGTAATGGTTCTTCTCTAGGTCCTATATTGGATTGTTTGATGGTCTTGAAGATTTGTCCTCTTACGAGGCTGTTAAGTGGTCAAACATTATTCTTCTTTTGTGGGTTTGATAACATTTGGTTTAGCTGGCTCATGTCATAATACATTCTTTTAACAGGCCGGGGAATTACGTGATCGAGAAATTGAGCTCAAGGCTCAGATCACTGCAATCCAAGAGAAGGACAAGGAGATGAACAAGGCAGAGATAGAAGCAGGGGATGGAGGTCCGGTTGTGACAGAAGTGGACATTCAGCATATAGTCTCTTCGTGGACTGGTATTCCCGTTGAGAAAGTATCAACTGATGAATCTGATCGCCTTCTTAAGATGGAAGAGACTCTTCATAAGCGAGTCATTGGTCAGGATGAAGCTGTCAAAGCCATTAGCCGTGCTATTCGGCGTGCCCGTGTTGGTCTAAAGAACCCCGATCGGCCAATTGCAAGCTTCATCTTTTCTGGACCAACTGGTGTAGGAAAGTCAGAACTAGCAAAGGCACTAGCTGCTTACTATTTTGGCTCTGAAGAAGCCATGATCCGACTTGATATGAGTGAGTTCATGGAAAGGCACACGGTATCCAAGCTGATTGGTTCACCCCCTGGGTATGTTGGTTACACTGAGGGTGGTCAGCTAACTGAGGCTGTTAGGAGACGACCATACACTGTAGTGCTTTTTGATGAGATTGAGAAGGCCCATCCCGATGTCTTTAACATGATGCTTCAGATACTTGAGGATGGAAGGTTGACAGACAGTAAAGGAAGAACTGTGGATTTCAAGAATACCCTTTTGATAATGACATCTAATGTTGGAAGCAGTGTAATTGAGAAGGGTGGACGACGGATAGGATTTGATCTTGATTACGATGAGAAGGACAGCAGTTACAATAGAATAAAGAGCCTGGTGACGGAAGAACTGAAGCAATATTTTAGGCCGGAGTTCTTGAATAGATTGGACGAGATGATCGTTTTCAGGCAGCTCACCAAGTTGGAGGTGAAGGAGATTGCTGATATAATGCTTAAGGAGGTGTTTGACAGGCTCAAAGACAAAGAAATAGAGCTTCAAGTCACTGAAAGGTTTAGAGAAAGGGTGGTGGAGGAAGGATACAACCCAAGCTACGGAGCAAGGCCATTGAGAAGAGCCATCATGAGACTTCTCGAGGACAGCATGGCCGAGAAGATGCTTGCTAGGGAAATCAAGGAGGGTGATTCAGTGATTGTGGATGTCGACTCAGATGGAAACGTTACGGTTCTCAATGGTAGCAGTGGTGCTCCCGAGTCATTGGCTGATCCAATTCCAGTTGTGTAAAACCAATTAGTTTTTTTTAGATATGTTGTTTGTACCTTTGCTTTTTCATTGAACTGGCTATACAAGTTGGTAGTCTGTTTTCTTGGGAGTAGAATTGGAAGTCACTAATTGAATGCTTGCTTGCCTGTGGACGTTGAAGATGTATTTCTTGCACTGAATCGCGTGCAGAGTTGGAAGAGGCGCAAAGTGCTTGCTGGTGGTGTTAGTTTGGCAGTTTACTTGACGATAAAGATTTATGGATAAATTTGTTTTGAGTTTGATGATGCGATTATGGTTCTCTGTTCTCTGTTACCAAATGTTATTGTATAACATGAATCAATGCCTCAGGTTGTTCGTTAATGATCCACATCAGGAACCTTGTCCATATTAAAAGCTGTTTGCACCTGTTCTCGTATCACACCTATTCACGCTGGGCATTGTGTTTACATTTATATGATGATATTTCCGTGGTGTTTACGATCAAAAGATCAAATCGAATCCTTGCAGACTCACCGTTCCGAAGCCCTTCCACCTAGTTTCCGATGTAAATGTAGGAATATCTGATCAACACTCGGATTGCCAACCACGTTACCCATAGACTGATTTCACGGGCGAATATTTCCTCTTTATATTTATATCCAAATGTCTTCAGGTACAAATAAACTAATTGCATATCCTATATTTATATTAATGTGTCTAAGATATGAATGTCAAACCCATATATTTTCAAGAAACTAAAATTAGTGACATTCACTCGGTGTTTGAAAAATAAATAATAAATAAAATTTTTTAATTAATATGAATAGTTTTTTAAAAAGTTAAGGGTAATTTCTTTAATAAAGATAAATGATTTTTGAATTTTAAAAAATGTAAAAAAAATATAAAATATCAAAAAACTTTAATATTATATTTATTTATTTATTTATTCATTACTTTTAGAAAATGATTGAATTAAATCATGACATCAAATTCTGTCACTCTTTTTATATTAGTAAACTTCGTTTATACAATTAAAGATAATCACAGCAACATAAAAACAAAACACATATTACGCACATGAACATACGATTGAGCACAAGTATATCCCAGTCGAAATTTGTATCAGAAAATCACATAGCAAAAATCTGAGAACCTTCATTTGAAGATCAAACAAATTAACAAGATCCATTAAACCAGGCATCGTGTCATCAAATTACAACAAATACAAGAAAGCCAAATAAAAACTGTGAAATTTAGGCAAGCTATGGTAAAAATTAATATGAAAAAAATAAGAACAATAAATAAATATATATATATATATATATATATATATAAAACTTATCAAGACAGTTAAAAAGTAGAGAATGGAAGAGATGAGAGGGGGAAAGAAAAACAAATCACAAAGAGTTATCCAAATCTTTGTGATTAGACAACGAAGCAAGAGGTGGGTTGTCAGTTTCTTTCCGAGATGCTTCCCAAAGCTGCTGTTCTATCCCCAACTTCCGCAGCTCAAATAAACCTCGATCAACTGCCACATTAGCAAATCATGCAAAGCATAGTTTGGAATCACATATAAATGAAAATATGCCACATTCAAAAAATTTTAAGATAAAGACACTTTTAACACTCATAAATCACTCTTTTCTCCCCCTTTATGTAATGGCTTCATCCTATGTTACTCGTACTTGAATGTGTTAAGATACAGATGTGTCTAACAAAAATATATTTAAATTTTTTAGATTTTTTCATGTATTTGGAGGGTTATATTCCTACACCCATGCCTGGAAATATGTCAAACACAAATGCCGAACTCAAGTACTTCAAGAAAAATGGAGAGTCTGAACAACATAAGTTCATCATATATAATTATATATTTCTTTCGTCACCAAATATTCATAGTCCCCCCACCCCCAAAAAAAAAAAAAAAAGATAAAAAAAAACATAAATCAAAACAAAGGTTTTTAGTGGGACAAAAGACATTTAAATAGGTGGGCTTACCATCCACAGCATCATGTGAAGTAGGGGTCTGACCACTACGGCTGATCCAAAACTGAAGCCGCTCTTCTGCAATATCATCTTCCACACCATATACTTTGGCTCTTCTCCAGAAATACGTTAACCAAGCCTATAACAGTTACAAGTTATAATAACACGAATTTCTGATATAAAGCGAACCTTCTACTACAGCAAGAGAAGTTCTAGTGTGCCTGCACTGAAGAAGCTAACTTACCATATGCCAAACGCTTCTAAATTTGCTAATACATTCAGAACTTGGTTTTAAAGACGAGTTTGCTACCTCAAGTAATGAAACGGTTTTGCCAAAAGGTGACAAGGCCAGATGCAGTTAATTGATCTATATAACTTAACTATGATCTAACAACAGATAATAGAAGGCAACGAGGCCAATATAACTAGAAAAATCATCATGAAAGACGAGATTTTGCGTTGAAGTCTCACATATGACCAGCATGCAAAGTATTTGAATAAAAAAAGTGACTAACCTGTTTGAAAAGAACATCTTCTCCCTCCGCTTCACTTAGTTCTGCAGTTGAAAGGCAAAAATATAATATATATATATATATATATATTTAAAATAAATCAAAAGGAAAAAAGAACACTGGATCTTTTTAAAATAACTGACGCCAGAGTTTCTCAAAGTCAACATGAAAGCATGCTGTAAGATATAATAGTGCATGATGACAGATAAAGAGTTTCTCTTCTTACCAAAAGCATCGATCAACTTGGGATCACGTGGTGACTTCGAATCTGACAATCAAATAAAAGAAGAATAAGGATAAATATTTTGCTGATATCAGTAAATTACTTATTTCCAATAGACGTAATTTTTGAAGGTAAAGAATTATTGGTAAAGAAATTAAAAAAAAATTTGTCACAGCTTGGACCTCAAGAAAGAAATTGTCACACTAAATTACTTATTTCCAACAGATGTAATTTTAGAAGGTAAAGAATTACCGGTAAAGAAATTTAAAATAAAAATTGTCACAGCTTTGACCTCAAGAAAGAAGGGGGGAAAAAAAGGAATCAAGCACTGTTTCTTCAGAAGGAAAGGTGGTCACTAGTTTTACTCCCTTTTCTTGAACACATCAACCTTAAAAAAGCTCGTGTTGCCACACAAGGAAGTAAAAATTTTGGCATACTTAAGGAATTAATTGGGGCAAAACATAAATATTGAGAAATTAAGTACATCAAACTAGATTTTGATTACTCATGAAAAAAATTGCGCGTGACACAGAAAAAGCAAACCTGAGACGGATTGATGAAGCAAACCAAGTCGTCTGTGCCTGCTTAATCCACGTACAACAGCATCTTCAACCTGAAAACAGCAATGAGTGTGAAATAAAAATAAATTTATAAAGTGGTACTTTATAAAAGTGCACATGACAAACATAGTAATAATAAAATAGAACTTCACGTAAGTGCATAAATGGGGGAAAATAAGTATTACCACTACTAAATTTTTAAAAGTTTATGTGAAAGCCAGAAACCGTCATAGCGGTGGCATTTATGAATTTATAAAGAAGCGATGTAAAACATACAGGAAAAATATAGACACTAAATGAAATGCAAATGGATCAGAAAAAAAATCCTTTTAAAAAAAGACTCAACCTTCAAAGATGCTAATTCCCTTAGGCCCATTTCAACTGAAAGCATACTCTCAATATTTCCTTCTCCAGTCAGATCATTCAGATCCCGGACGAGTTTACTCCGGTCTGGATCTCCACCACCTGTAAAAATTCTACAATTCTAACAGGTCAAAATAAAAAATATTTAAAAAAAAAAAAAGAGGGGGTAAATGGGATATAGTCAGAAATTGAACTAGCCTCTATCCCAGGCCTCCTCTTTAGCCTTTTGCCCAGCTGAAATAACAACCTCAAATGGAAGAGGAGCCAATGCCGACCAATATTCATGCTTTGAAACTGCTATATCTGCACATATGCCTGCAAAATCCAGTAGCAATTGCAGGAAAAGCAAATTCTATTGAATTATAAACAATAAAATGACTGGAAAGAAGTTGGATGAATCAATTCTATAGGAGTGAAAAATGAAAATTCCACCAACAAAGGCATGAAATAAAAAGGCTAAGAATTGCTACGAAGATAATAATACTAGGTGGCAAAAGAACAATAGCAAAGTTGGTATCCACAATCTACCACAAATATAGATTCATTAGTAGCACATATCTTAGAACGAGAAAATGATTAAGAACAGACCAAGGCATACATACAACAAGATCCTTGAACTTCATGAATCTGAGGGATGGTCAAAACTTCCACGCAAAAGGTGCATTACATTTGGTATGGGACTAAATTCTAATTTGTCAATGCATATTTTTTAGTACAATTAAGATGTAAATTATTTCCTTGCTAAAAGAAGAATGTAATAGTTGATCACCATGCTGTACAGCCAATCCCCAGTAACGTGCAAGCCAGCATCTCTTCAGGACAACTTCCTCCTACAAAATAGATTTAGTATAAAATTAGAATTTAAGCATGCATCAATAAAATAGACTTGAACATGAACGGACAGACCATCTCTTCCTGAGTCAAAATCATTCTCTGTGTCATTGAGCGAAGGGCTTTTGTCTCAGATTCTGCCTCATGGAGCTGTTCCATGACTGTTGCAATACCATCCTTCAAATTCTGATCAAAACAAAGTCACGGAATTAATTTCTGCATCAACACACCCTAATGCACCAGCATCATTGGCACACTTTACCCCGAGTTCTGAATGAAGGGCTGCAATTTCCTCCTCCCTACCATCCTTTGTCTGTTTTGCAGCCCTAAGAGCAGCCTGCAAGAAAGAAAATTTTCCACTTTCTTTTTAATGAGAAGAACGTTTTACAGCTTAAATAAAGTGACAAAAAATAGAAGTTAGCACTTGTGGATGAAGAGCAGGGTGGAGGAGATGGAGGACAAAAAACAGAGCTAAGAGAGACAGAAAGATAAAACCGTTAATGTTGTTCCAGGCAAACATCTAAAATAGGAAATATAATATTTAACTCCTAAGCCAGAAGATAAATGAAAAGAAGTAAAATAAACCTAGTCCAAACTACATTTAGACTCAACAAGCATCATACTCTATTTACCTCTCTTTGACGCAAAGCTGCTTCCTTCCTGCAGGAAAACCAGACAGAATTATAAAGTGATAATAAATAACACAACTAGAAAATGCAAAATACACACTCACCTACTTAATAATTTAGCTTCCAGAGATACACCTTCTCCTAAGGAAGCAACCTGTTAGCATAAAATTTAATAAGCAACTCTATGATGCAGTAAGTAATTAACAATGTACATTTAGCCATTTAAGCAGTGCTCACAGCTCAAATGCTGATACCTCAAAAATGTTACATCATGTTCACATGTTACAAAAATGCTTAACATGAGTAACTGAACATGCTTGAACATATTGAAGAGATTTATCTCAATGTCCCAACTAGTGGATGCCTAGACCATTAGAGATTCTACCTCATACATAATCCAGTATTCCTTAAATATCAAGAAACAATAATGTAAATAGACGCTTTGTAAGTTGTAGATACCAAGTTACATGAGTGTAATATGACTTATATGACTAATTTTACCTAATACATAATGCTAAGCCCTTTAACAAATAAGCAGCACTAGAAGCTGTAGGATATATGATAATTCAAGGAAAGACATCTAAAGCATTACACATATGCATTTAGGAAATGTAGCAGAGTGTTTAAATCACATAACTGTCTCCGATCGACAACTATGCTTCATAGACTAGAAACATTTGATGCAACAACTTAATGACACTACACATTTAATAGGATAAGCCATCCATGCTGTACCAAGCAGGAGAGAAGATCTTGCAGCCAAAGAAAAAGGAAAAATGAACCTGTTTCTCAAGCTCCCTAGCTCTTGCTTCTGCTTCCTCACGTCTTTCTTCAGCAGAACGAAGCTGCAGAGCATATACAGGTATATAAATGCTACATGTCACAGACAACACAACCATAATACTTTAGGCTGGGATAGTGCACCTTGTCAAGTAGATTCTCATTCTCTTCTTGTAGCATATCAAGCTGCAACATGACATACATTAGCTTCAAACCAACTGCTTCTAGAATAAGATTTCAAATTCAAATGAAATATATGCAAAAAAGGATTGGTGTACCTCACAAGCATGATTACATTTTAACTTATGCAGCTTGTAGACTATAACATTTAATATATTTGACAGCTGTATGAGTCAGATGTAAAGATAGAAATAGATAAATGCCAATGACTTACTTCATCACGAAGTGCAGAAGCTTCACGCTGATCTCCAGTGTCTTTTGCTTTGAGTTGTCCTACATCAGCAGTAAACCTGCAATACTTTCAAGTAACATAATTCCACTGCTCAAAATCTGTTGCTTTACAAAAAGTTGAACTTTTTCACTTTCTCAATACACAACAATAAAAGATTTAAAAAACAAGCGTGTAAACCCAACAATACTCCATGCACGAGGAGAGAGGACAAAAGCAAATGGACGATTATGCATACAGAGAATGACGTCACAAGTCGAAATTGTCATTTGGCGATCCATAAAAACTTGAAAGTATGAAGAAAACAGTACTTTAAATTGGTTTCATAAAGTAAGGGCAAAGAAGAAATTAGCACAGCAAATAGGGATAAACAAGTATATTAGATAATCAATTGAGGGAGAAATGAAAAATCGTACGACGAAAACTGCATTTGACTTGAGGCTTAGGCATTTTTTCCAAAAGATAGAAGAATAAAGGCCATAAACCAACCCAAAAAAAAAAAAAAATGATGGCATGACTGCCTAAGATCTATTGCTGACTCCAGTATTGTGTAAACCAACTCGACCATAAGAAACTATGATCTGATAAGGATTTCTTCTAAGCAATAAAGAAGATGTTTAGAAATTGGATAATGAGTATTGGCATCAAACTAAGACAAAATTTATATGATAGAATATTAAGGCATAAAAGAAGAGCATTACATTATTAATTATGTATTAGCATGAAATATCAAGGATATATTCTTTGAAAATCAATATAATAGGTTCTAGTCTTGATATTCAATGAGCATTATCCTTTCAAATACTTCAAATAAGATAAAATAAATAAATAAATGTGTAATGTCCTTATGGTTGACCCAGCAAAATAACAGCATTAAAACCTATATTTGTCAATGGCAGAAGATATATTAGTTTTGCAGTGGTAGCGTTTAAAGATCATTAACGCAAGTGCATATAGAGAGGACATGATTCTAACAATATAATGGGTTCATATATAAATAAATATATTACAATAGCAAGAGGGTGCTTTGAGCTGATACGATTTTACCATCTGTCCTAATACATTAAGTAGTTGGCTCAGTTGGTCTTTTGCAACCTCAGTATCTGCTAATCTGTTGCTATCTTACCAACTCAGTTATTATCTTGAATCTTAAATATAAATTTAAAGTTTCCTTCTATCAAAAGACTCGTCTGCATTATTTTTTTTTCTCTCCTCACAACTTCAGATGCCACCACGTTAAACCCACCATTCTCCTTTTTTACTTATTTTTTCTCTTGCAACAAAACCGGACTATTTAGCAAGCCACTTATGCATTAGCTAAAAACAAAGCGAGAGCAACATCATAATTAGAAAAAATTACTATAAAATAGGATTATTAGATGCATAAATATTTAATCTTAACCTTTAAATTAAACATCTATAAATTCTAAATATATTTTTAAGCAATAAAATTTCATGATCGCTAACCTTTTATCTCCTCTCCTATTAGGAGGATCAATCGGAGGTATAGCAACTGGTGCGCGAACTGAAGTTCTACTCGGCGGCATCAAAGTTGGCGTCGTTGACCGCATCGCCCTTGCTGGCCTTCCTGCTGACGTCGAACGCACCGAAGAGGCATGCTCTACAAAATTCCGACCTAACTAATAAAAATTACCAAAACTCCAGATCAGATAAAAAAAATTCAAATCTACAGGAAAAAAAAAAGAAAAAGAAAAAGTCCCTAATTCACTTCAATCCAAAGCTATTACCGCAGGGGAGGGAGATCTATTAGGCCGAGTAACTGAGATCGCTGGCAAAGTACTGTGATTTAAACCATTATTGGAGAAGCTAGAAGGTATAGGAGGACCACCGAACCTGAACCCCAGATCGTCGTCTTCCTCATCATCGTCAGGGGTCTGCGAAGCCATGACTTGAGCAAGTCGTTGGGCGGCGGCTTTCGCGGCAACGTTTTGTGTGCGTTTGATGGTTGAGAGACCACCGGCAGCACCGGGATGCAACCGCGACTGAGGATGCGCCGGAGACGACGAGCCCGAGCTGCTCGATCCCCCGCTCCACTGCCGTCCGTACACCGGACTTTCCGTCCTCCTCCGATCCATCACTTTACTTATATTGACCGTTATTTATTTTCTTCTTTAAAAAGGGAGCTAGATTTTGTGGGGTAGAATCGGGGGGAATTTAGTTCGTCTCGTGAGAGACGGAGGAGAGAGAGAGAAAGAAAAGGGGTTGAAATTATGGGGGAGGAAGAGGATTGAGCAAGACGACATCGTTTTAGTGGCTTGACGAGGGTTTCGCGGGAGGGAATTGGAAGGGGAAAATGCAGGGAGGGACCCACCCCTCCCACTGACGACGTGTTAAAACTGAGTTGTCGCGTGGGGTTCAACATTTCGGCCAAGGTTACGAAGGATCCTGGCTAGAGTATCACTTTTGGCTGCGCGGAAGCGGTGAAAAAATCGGAGGCAATCATTTTGTCCTTAGCCGCCTAAGCCACGGAGCAATCTTAACTACTGCGACGTGGTATATTCTTCACCCTTGATATCATAAAATTTTGATTATTATCAAGGAAAATACCGCACTCGCGTAAATTACTTACTCACATTTGATTTTTTTTTTTTTTTGGTGCATGAGAGTGTAATTCTTCTCAAAATTATTTTTTCTTAAAAAAATTTCAATTATTTTCTTTTAAATTTACATTCTTCCACTTTTTAATAAAAGAAAATAGACAGAACAAATGCCCGATTTATCATTAAACCTTTTGTTTGTTGTTCACGCTAACTAGATCAAACTTATTATTTGATCGATCAATCATTATAATGCCTGATAGAAGCTTGGTAGATGGTAATCGATTCACTTAGATTTGACAATCGTGTACCTCTCCTGTAACTAATTATTTTTTTAATTAATCATATAAATATAAAATTAAATTAAATTATTAAAAATTTTAAAATTTTAATATAAATATGATTTAAATATTAAATATTAAATATGTTATATTTATATTTTATTATATTTATTATTTATTATAAAATATATTCCTATATCAATTTAAGGTATTTAAGATTTAATATTTAAAGTGATGTTACAAGAATGGCAAAGGAAAGTATTCATCTTTTATCAACTAAATTAATAATTCAGATTAGATTAATCTGAATTATTAAAATTTTATATCAAATTTAATTTAATTCGTATTAAATAAATAATTCTACTTATAAATAAATTTAATTTTAATATTAAAAAGTTTAAATGAAAATTTATTAGAATGGTATAATTTAGCACTATTTTTTAATTAAAAAAATGAGTAGCATTAAAAATCATTATAAAATTGGGTCAACGGTCGAATTTGTAGAAAGGCCAAAGTCAGAGGGGGCTAAATGTGGCGGCGGCAAAGGGTAAATCAAAAGCGAAGGAAGGAAGGAATGTCCGTCGAAAACGCACGCATTTTCTGACTGATTTTTTTATTTTATTTTTTTCGCATTCTAAAAACACAACAAACTTTCCATTTTCTTCGTATCCTTTCACGTTCTCTCGATTCATTTCTGCGCATTTTGAGAGAAAAATTACCAAACAAATCATAAAAACAAGATGGCAATCTCTGATAACTCTCGCCAATATCTTGTTCCTAGCTTCCTCTATTCCTCTCCGTCGTCAACCAAAAGGATCCTCGGTTTGGACAAGTCATTGACGAACGCCAATCATCATCATCATGATTTGTTGTCTCGATCACCTTCCGTTTCATCATCGTCATCTTCGTTATTGAACGTGGTCGGTGATGCAGGGATCAGTAATGCGAGTAAGATTGTGATACCATCGCCGAAGGAGGGGATCGAGATGTACTCACCGGCTTTCTACGCCGCGTGTACGGCGGGTGGGATATTGAGCTGCGGCCTTACTCACACCGCCGTCACGCCTCTCGATCTTGTCAAGTGCAATATGCAGGTATTTTCTTTCTCTGTGTGTGTGTTTGTTTTGGCTCAATGTGGATTCGTTTTCCATTTGATTCCTTCCAATATATAAGCCTTTACTTAATCTCTTATTATTCCGATCAATCACTATATTTGATGGAATTCTAGATGTTTATTGTGTAATTCTGGATTTGATCATCCAAAAAATTGATAGATTAATTCTTGATTAAATATGTTGGTTTGATTTGGTCTCTGTATCTAGAATTTGGTGGTTGGTGGCATTGATCTAGCTTACTATGTATTATTTTATTGCCTTTCAAGTTTCAACCAGTGGTAATATTCGGATTTTCTTGGATTCTAGAGTCTTGAACCTGAGGGTTGCTGGTTTAGTTGTTGACTCCTCAAGATTTTGAACAACTTCGTAAACTGAAATCTTTTTTCCCCTTAAATTAATTTTTTAAACCGAAGAAACAGTTGATTGTCCTTTGATGTTTCCAATGGCGTGTAAGACTATTTTTTTTTCTCCCAAATGGCTGCCAATAGTTTAAAAATCATGTAGTCAATGCAAAATTGCATATGTTTCCAATCTTTGTCACCTTAATATGTAAACAAAACCTGCAAATTCCTTTCTGGAAACTCGGATATCAACAATGTTTTTGGAAAAAAAAATGAAGGGAAGGAAAAGAAAAGAAATAAAGTAAATTATTGGTTGGAAAATTAAAGAAAGAAACAAGTAAGAATTAAATTTACAAATAGAATTATTAATTTTAAGAGAACGAATGTTTTTTACATGAACAAACTAAATTTTAAAGAAAAAATTATGCAAATTCACTAGTTTTTTTTCTGTAAAAAAATGAAAAGAAAGTAGTTTTTAATTTCTTTCCTTTTCATCAATCTTATCAATCGAAGTTACTTTCTTTCTTAACAAACACATTCTACTTTTCCAGATTGTTAACTGCATCAAGAAGACTTTCATTTTTTCTATTTGTTATTTAATTCACTTCAAACAGTATATCTTTTGTTTTCTCTTATTAAAATGAATGACAAATTGCTAATGTGAATCAACGCGGTTGAAATCTCAGATTGACCCAGCAAAATACAAGAGCATATCAACTGGGTTTGGAGTCTTGCTAAAGGAGCAAGGTGCTAAAGGTTTATTTAAGGGATGGGTGCCTACCCTCCTTGGTTACAGTGCTCAGGGTGCTTGCAAATTTGGTTTCTATGAATTCTTCAAGAACTACTATTCCGACATTGCTGGGCCTGAGTATGCTGCAAAGTATAAAACCCTGATTTATCTTGCTGGTTCCGCATCCGCTGAATTGATTGCTGATGTTGCTCTCTGCCCCATGGAGGCAGTTAAAGTTCGTGTGCAAACTCAGCCTGGATTTGCACGTGGTTTATCAGATGGGTTCCCGAAATTTGTGAAGGCTGAAGGTGCTGGCGGGTATGAATATGATATCTTTACAAAACAACTTTGTTTTATGTAGTGGATTTGTTGTTCGTTTCAAATGTTGATACTATGATCTTACATGTTTGTAGGTTGTACAAAGGACTCGCTCCTCTCTGGGGACGACAGATTCCATGTAAGCCAAACATTTACTGCATTTCATGTTTCATATACGCTTTTTGATGATCTTTTGTTGCCGACATGTTTAGATGCCATAACTTTGAAGTTCCTTTTAATTTACATGTGGTAGTTTTTTGTGTTAAAACTCTGATATGAATTCAATATGTACACTTTATGCCTTATTTCTCCGGCTCACAAATAATATTTTTGTTAATTATTGTGTTTGAGTGGCTTTCTTAATTGACATGTGCAACTTGAAACTTGAAACGTTCTTGTTCTCCCACATAAAGCTTTTTTAAGTGGGTTTTAGGGCTTTCTGCAATTGTATGTAGGTAGATATAGCTATGATTTTGTTGTCTGAATACATGCCAGATTGTAACGAGTACCTTTATATTAATGCAATCTATGTTGCTCTGATTCTTTACTTTTTTATAAGTTGTTGTGTCTGACATCTGTTTTTGATCATATTTGGATATGGATTTAGTAATGTGACCTTTTAAGAACCTTTTAAATACATAAAAAAACATAAAAAATTTAAAAATGCTCGTGTTGGACGCTTATCCTTATCCGATACTCATACCGGAGTCGGAGTATCATAGAATGCAATCATACCTCAAAATTTCTATTTGGCTTTCAGCTGTTCCTTTTCTTATATTAGTTTCTATCAAGATGTTGGGGCATGCCTGACATAACATAAGCACCTGAAAAAGAGTAAAAGTAGTGGGTGCTCATTGTTTTGTTTCATTTATTGTGTGTGCGTATGTTTTTTTTTTCTAGTCTATCTAATTCTGTAGTTGCGAGAAGTTCTGAATTTGTTGTGATAAACTGAAATGATATTCTGCAGATACAATGATGAAATTTGCATCTTTTGAAACAATTGTTGAGATGATCTACAAGTATTCCATCCCCACCCCGAAAGAACAGTGCAGTAAAACCTTGCAACTTGGGGTGAGCTTTGCTGGTGGATACATAGCTGGTGTTTTCTGTGCTGTTGTGTCACATCCTGCTGACAACCTAGTGTCTTTTCTCAACAATGCCAAAGGGGCAACAGTTGGTGATGTGAGTAAAAATCTTTTTTCTTTTAATTGCGTGGATATATTCATGGTCTGATCATTTAATTTTTTGTAATTCGGAGTTGTCTTGATTCAATTCGAATTATCTTTTGTAATACAAGGTTAGTTCGATTCGACTTAAATTACTTTTTATACATTAAAAAATAATTATATCAGCTTTTGAACTGACCCAACTTGAATTTAAGTAAAAAAAATAAAAAATTTGAGTCATATCCGAGAATAAATACCTCTGTACATAAATTTCTCTTTGATCACTTTTCATCGTTCACTTGCTTTATTTTCTTATTGCCAGTTGTTTTTCTTTGTTGCAGGCGGTGAATAAGCTAGGATTATGGGGCCTTTTCACCCGTGGCCTTCCCTTACGTATTGTCATGATTGGAACCCTTACTGGAGCACAATGGGGAATCTATGATGCTTTCAAAGTTTTTGTTGGGCTGTAAGTTTTTTGCTCAGATTCTCGTAATTTTCGCTTCTTCTATAAAATTAGTTTTGATGGTTCTTAGGGTACTTTTAGAAGGAGAAAGTCATTCGTTTAGTTCTAACTCAAACCGATCAAATGACCTAAATATTGGTTCCTTTCTGCAGGCCAACCACTGGTGGTGGCTCTCCTACTCCTGCTGCTGCAAAAGCATAAAAAAAATGCAGTTTTTTTTGGTAAACATGATGCTACTTTTTTTAGTTTATTGTAGGAATTTATGAGGGGATTCACCTACTTGAGAGAACAATAATAGGGTTAATGTCCACAAAAATAGCAATAGCTGATGAAGGGCTCTGTATCGAACCATTGATTAAAGTTCCGAATCGAATAAAGCATAAAACCTGACATTTGCCTTTAGCTTAACTGAAGGCTGAATGGTGAAACTTATGATATCCAGATCCTAAGTGAAAGCTACCCTCGTTCATTCAATGAACCAAACTAACACAGCAAGGCTGCAGTTGCGAACCACTCTTGTTGAATCAAATGTTCATATTGGTAATGGCCAATACGAACAAGCAAGGTTCCCCTGAATCTCCTTTGGTTACTCAAAAGTATTAATCGGTAAGTACATGGTGAAAGAACAATGAGCTTTTTCCAGTAAATTTATTCCATGTACTTGTGCAAGGCATACACAAGAAACAAATGGGGTTTTAACATATAATACAATATAACAATTTGAAAATTTCTTTTCTATGGCAAACAAACACTTAGGATGAAGCATTTAGTTTAGGTTCGGTTAAGAGGGTATACCGTATCGAAAACAACCCTAGCAAATGTATGTCGAATTTCCCTGATGCTTCCGAATGCTAACAACTCGTAGTCAATCCGGCTACCTTGCTTTGCCACAAATCCCTTCTCCCCACCCTCTCTCACGCACTCAAAGACTTTGCAAACTTTCAAATACAATGCCAATGGTATAAATACCTGCACATGAATGATTTGCGGGAAAAATCAGGCATGCCTTTTAGTGTAAATCAGAATGAAAATGCGCATAATGACTAGTAGTGCGAATATTAATTCATCGATATATCATAACTGGCAGCAAAGCCTGGCACGTAACATCAAAATCAGTAACCTGGCCTTCAATGTAACACGTTGAGTTCATACATTTTGGATTAAGATAAAATATCCTCCCATATCTTAGTGTATTTTCCATAAAACCAAAAAAAGAGAGAGAGAGAGATAGAGAGAGAAGGCAAACATGAATAAAAACACTCACCAGATCCGAAAATGGGGCTTGAGAGTACGCTGACATTGCCTCAGAGACGAAATGCTCGTCAGTCATCTCGCACAATGTGCTTTTAACAGATGCAGCAAGATCCATAACCTCATTTGTTAATGTCAGATTCTCCAGATTCTGTGGTTCTGATAGTTCATGAAAGCTACTATCATGTGATTTATTGATGCTCTTGGCAATATTTATCGCTTCCGATATATCTCCACCATTGTGGACAGCAAGGCTAAATGCGGCGACGACCAAAGGATCTCTAGGCTTGTCAGAAAGTGCTTTATGGAAAGATAAAATTCCAATCCTGTTAGCAATAAGAGGATGTTTCAGGGATGAGTGGCTTCAAAAAAGTACACCAAAACAGGAAGAAAAAATCCTACTTTGCACGCTTTGTCTAATTGACCATCATCGAGATTCAAGAATATTGCAATTGCATTGTATTGATGATTATTTCATATGAAAAGATTAGATAGGGATTCTCGGATTTTCAGATTTTCTTGTTACTAGGAATCGTACCATAAACTACTGTGGCATGGTCGGTCGGGTGCCAGAAGCCGGTCCAATTTAGAAAATAATGACTGCAAACGAAACAACAGAAAATTAACGGACTCCATGCTATCACATTGATGCAGGTAAATTTGTAACCAGTAGTCAAAAAGATGCAGAACAAAAATTACCAAGAGCATATTAGATCTCTTATCACGCCTGTGGAAACCGTTGCGAACAAAATATGCTGCCTGTAAGATGAAGTTGCATCAACATTAGTAAATGGACAAGCGTGAAAGGAAAATCATTTTTCAATCCCATACCTGAATAGGCAAAAGTATTTCTAGGAGTCCGAATTTCCACAATAATCTCAAAGATGCTTCTGCAGAACCATATGCCAGCATGTAGTTCATTTCCATCAGAAGCCTTGACTAAACATTTATCATTAGCGAACAAAATCAGCCCGCAACATTGTAACATAACTTAAATGCTGGGAAAACTCGGAAAGGAGCTTTTGGTATACCTTATCCAGTCTCAATATCGAGCAAGACAGATTTTTGACAAAATAAGCTGTTTCCCTAGAGAAACTAAAGCCTAGCCGGGCAGCAATTCTTATTGCACGTAGTATCCGAGCTGCAAAGAGTATGGAGTGTGAATCATTTTTCTCAGAAAGTACTAGGCTATTAATACATGTGTACTTCTAGGCTATATTACTCAGACCCGGGTGTGAGCATTGGACACGGGTATGTTTAATTCTTTTTCAAGATTTCCATGCATTTCGAAGGTCCTTGAACGATCATATCCCCATACCCAAGTCCGGATATGCATCGGACAGGGTACTTAAAGAAAAATTAAGAGTCAGAGCAACATAAATTCAAGGTAAACACAGCAGAAAATAGCATGCCAGTTGCTATATTGCAAGATGAAAAGTAAGAGAGTTGAACTCCAAAAAATAGACTCACCACAATCTTCTTGAAAAGAAGTACTTGCAGGAATCACAGTTCGTACCTAAAACATCGGAAGTTAAAGGACAAAGTACATTAATTCTAATTTCTAAAGCAACCAAAGGAACAACCATAATACATACTTTAGCTTTTTTAATATCTTCAATTCCTCCCATGTAGTCATAAATTATCCTTGCATATGGATCAAACATTAACCTGTAGAAACAGATCGGTGTCTTAAATGAATAATAAAGGGCACGCTACTATAAACGCTAGAAAATTAAAGCCGTAGGATGTAAATAAAATTGGAAAAAGTGGCAGTACATAAATCATAAGTTCAAATGTCATAAAATTAACCCGTTAATTGTAAAGTCCCGTTGCACACAATTTCTCCAACGTACAAAATCGTTGTTGTCAGAGCCAGCAGGTCTTTGAAGTTCATAGGTAAGGCCCCTACCAAAATTCCGTGCAGATGTGCTAAAACTTGAAACCTAAATTATAAAGAGAATTCAAAATACTAATAAAGCAGTAAAAAGAATAAGGAAAAAATTGAAATAGTTAAACTTCAGTAAAAATTTTACGAAAGTCAGATAAAAAAACAAAGAACAAACCTCCACTATTGCATCATCAATGTGCACATGGCATATAGGAAACCGTTTTCCAACTATTTCACATCGTGAAAATGCCCTCATCACCTGCAAATTTGGAACAATAAATTTTAGAACCTCTGAAAGCTAAGAAATCGGAAAGCCTCCTTAGACTGTAAGACATGATATAAACAATTAAAATTAGAGAAACCTTAACAAAGGGATTCTTTTTGGTAGGTATCGACCAGATATTGTACCATGCTTGGACTGATATATGTAAGAAATGTTAATTCATATCAGATGTTAGTAGAATGAAATTTTAGTTATTAGCATGCCGATTGATTCTCCAACAATAATTAGCATTTAAGAAACAAGCATTCAAGCAATAAGATCAAAATAACCATAAAATAACAACAACCAAAACAAATAATAAGAATAAAGCTATCAATGACAACCTCTCTGAGTTCTGCGGTAGTAATTATATCGAAGTCCTTTGGTGTTCGCTTCAAAATAAGATCCCTTACACAACCTCCTACAAGGTAAACCTCATACCCTACAAGCACAAAAGAAAAGACTAAGATTTCAATCTTGTACTTAGAAAATAAGTTTCATTCCCTCAAATATTGCAATTGAAATACACAACCAAACACGCTAATACTAGTACCTTTTCTTTTGAGGCCATTAAGAACTTTCCTTGTTGGCTTGGAAATCTTAGAAGTGCTAATTCCAAGATCCTGAGAATTCAGCTTCTTCCACTGTAAAAACTTGCTGTCCACTCCACTCTCTTGAACACCCAAAAATTTAATTTTTTTTCTATCATATAACCAAATGGACAAACACTAAAATTCAATCAAATAAAAAAATCCCAAAAAAAACTTTGCCATACCATTTGTTCCAGTAGCAGAGTGAGGGCTTTGACTGTTGTTATCATTC
>JBBYHM010000010.1:3345112-3367979 GCA_038381775.1 Adansonia rubrostipa | reverse complement strand
AATATATACTATTCTCTTCTTTACTGTTAAACAAAGTCTCAATTATTGCTTAGAGATTTTTTTTTTTCCTTTTAAAGTTTTGGCCGATTAATATAATCGACTAATAATTAAACTGTTTAATATTTATGTATAACCTTTTCTTATAGAAAGATTGAATTGACAATTAGCAGCACCAATAATTCTCCCTATGTCACTTCACTTCGATCAGTTTCAAAAACCAATGGAAAGAACGGTGCATGCATGGCTTCAAAAGTTCTATTCCCAAATAAAACAAAACAGCAAGAATATATTTTATGCCAAAGAAAGTATTCAAAAAAAAAAATGAAGAGTTAGGTACATTTACATTTGATCTTTTTTGAAATTAAAATTGTAATTATAAATATATTTTTTATCATATTATATTTAATATGATTACGAATGTAATAAATATTATTATGATTGGTTATAATAAATATTAATTATGAATATTAATAGTAAAATAAACTGAAATAATAAAATAATGACAGACTAGTTAAATGTGTCTTTTTAATTGATGGAACATGATATTCCGTTTGTGTATACATGTGACTACGTATAAAGCGTAATGCAATGTAAATATTATATATGAAGTTTAAAATCAAACCACCGCTTCCATTCGGAAATACCGAAAGGCAATGGAAAACACTTTCGGCGAGGTATCTCCGGCTGTCGTGGTTGAACTCATAATAAAAAAAAAATTAAAAAAAATAAGAAACTAAGCGGCTACTGGGCATCGAAGGGAGATTTAGGGATTCTTTGGTTAGTAGTTTTAGGTAAAAGATAAAATTATGATTATAAATTTAAAATTTAACTTAATTAATTTATTTAATTATTATTAAAAAATAAATAAAATTAAACGTATATAAATTTAAATTTTAATACTTATATATTTTTTTTTAAACTTCCAAACAACGATCTCCTTTGTTGAGAGTATCGTATACTTATTATCTCAAGTCTCAATCCCTAGCTACACGGGGGCCCACATTTGGGAGGGGACCAGCTGAAGGTGGCGATGGCTGGAAGGGTTGGGGAAGATGCAGCTGCCATTGGTTGGGACCAAATGGCGACCAGGGGGCTCCACCATGCACCAGAAGATTCACTTGTTAATAGTCAATGAATGCGAGTAGAGCAGCAAACCGGCATGGCACGGTCCCGTCTTCCCCCTTCAAATGCCTTGTCTATTTTGTCTTCCTCTTCTTCTTCTTATTATTATTGTTATAGGATTTGCTTAACCGATTTGAAGCATTAAATTTAATTATCATTTAAAAAATTATCATAACTTACGAATAAAAAAATAATTATGTATATTGAGATTTCAACTGACTATATGAACTAATTAAGTTAAATTCTAGTTCTTATAATTTATTTAATTTGCTAGTAAAGGTCTATGGTTGTGGAAAAGATCTTCTCCCTGTAAAAATTAGTAGAGGTTTTCATTGCTTTATTATAGTGTAAATAATAAAATTTCAACTAAATTTAAGATTAACACTCTTTCAAATTATTGTTTAAGTTTTTTTTTTCTTACTCAATTTAAAATCATGATTAAGTTTTAGCCATATATAATTTTTTTTTTTACGGTTTAGAATTTAATTATTATATATTTTTTAAATTCAAATAATAAGAAACATGACTATTATTTAAATAGAACCTGTAATTAATTAGTGACATTCTATATATATATATATATATAATTTCAAAATGAACAAGCAAATTAAAAAAAAAAGGAATAAAGAGATATTAGTAATTATAATGAATTATGATATGAACATATATAAATTTGGATTTATTGTAAAAACTAAAAAACATGGTGGCAATTGTGTCAAAAGAAAATCTTGAAAATTTTGTTGTCTCAAATGTCAAAGACTTCAATTGGCAAAACAGGATGGCCAAATGATTCTCTTTTTTGATCTATTTGTTGAAATCACAGAAAGGAAAGTAGTTTATCTTTCATGACTTTATATACTTTGATTAATTAAGGTAATGTAATTATTAGTGTTAATGTTTGACAAAAACTAAGATTTCTTCTTCTACAAAATCTTGACTGGGGTCACCTCTTGCAACCTTCTTTTTTCTTTATTTGACAAACATACAATAGATTATTATTCTATTATATGTTGATGCAAGTTGATTCAGTCTGTTGAATATCTATTTGTGCTTTTGTTTCGAGTTTTAGTAATCTTATTTAGTGAATGATTTGTAAGTATTACTATTAGTCCTATTTGAAACCCGTAACATATGCTCTAACCCTTGATTGTGATAATCTCCTCTCATCTAAATTTTTTCGCAAAAATAAAAAAGAGTATTCTATATTCCTCTTGTTTCTATGTTGTTGTTCTTAACAAAATCATATATATATATATATATATATATAATATAACATGGTACATGTTAACAGTTGACATAAATGTTTATATGGATAAATTATTTATTTGACACATAAGCAATTGACACTTAAGCAAGTATATATTCAAATTTTGCTCATTCAATAAAGGGAAAATATATACCAACTAACAAAGCCAAATACTCAAACGTTAAAATTTTAAAATTTTAATATTAGTTTATAAATTATCCATTTAAAGTGAAAATAGTTATCATAAATAATTATATCTTATCTTATTGAATCTCAAATTCAAAAAAAAAAAAAAACAATCATTTTTTTCCAATTGGGCTGTATCATTTTAAGTGATTTTTTATTTAATTGGTTAAAATTCAACCTAAATTTATTTTATATATGATTTATATAATAAATTAATAACATAGAAATAAAATTATAATATAGGAACATGAGACTAAAATACATACTACATAATTAAATGAATAAAATTAACTCATGTATTACATGGGTCATAAACTAGTTCACATATATAAAATATGCTTCCATGTCAACCAAAAATATAGTTACCTATTGTCGACCATGGTCTGTGTATCGAAAAGTATTTAAATATGGGTTTAATTTTCTTTTATTACTTTTTAATTCATTGTTTTTTATTTCAATACAGATATGATTTTCATAATTAATAAGTGAGTTTTATGCATGTAAATAGTAACGATGAATGTATTAAAAATAGTGAAAAAAAAAAAAAAAACAAACTACATTCTAATTTTAAAAAGCAACTCTTTAAACAAAAACTAATTGCACTTATATTTAAGTCAAATGTACCAAATAATTGCTCATTATCTCCACTTATTATTCAATTTTTCAATAGGCTGTTGATTGGATCTATCCAACGGTCGGGTAGCCTATCTAGCTTGTTAGACTTGATCTAATTGGATGGCGCTTAAGTCTACCGTAAATGTTCGAAAAAGAATTTTTAAACCAAAAGATGCTTGTCTAATGTTAGACCATGTCCTTCCTCAATGATTTTTGTTTAGGAGAAAGGGTATTCGAATTCAATTAAAAAAAAACGTTAGAAAGGGAATTTAAACTTTGCTTGAAAAGCAAGAATTATGCACTAATGAATATTTGGGTCAAATAATTGTTCGCTAAATTAATTAAATTTGAAAAAAAAAAGTAAATATATTTATCTTTGAATGAAATACTCGAATTATCCTTTAACTACAGAAAGTTTTAACATATACGAGGTCACATCATTTAACTAGATGTGCTAAGATGAACATATGAAATTTATGAAAAAGAATAATTAGCAGAGACCTTATCCACAACATGGAAAAAGATCAACAGAAAAGAAAGGAAAAACATATTTCCATGAATCTTTTTGAAGTCTTAAATCTCATAAAAATCCGAGCCTAGTTTACTATTTACTTAATAATATTGAATTTGATTTAATAATTTTAGATATAATATAAAAAATAATTAAAATATAACATAAAAAATAAAATAAATACGGTACAAATATATAAACATATTAAAATTAATTTATATAATAAAATTTATACAAATATATAATACTTTAAACATAATTGTAATACGAGAGAATAACACAAACACAATGTACGAAACACAAGCCATTAGGTCTAGATCAATGCCATGCCTTCATGTCCCTAGTTATCTATCCTAATTAAACCTCAAACACAAATATATGTCCAAAATCATGTCAAAGTAAACATTTTCCTTGTTTTTCCCCCCTTTTTTCCTTTGCTTTTTTGGATCTCTTCCGCAGTGGGAGATCTCTATAATAATCAACCATAAATGAAACATTTAGATCTGATAATTAATTATATTTTATCTTTTTTTTCTAAGTACTCATAATATTAAAATACTTGTCGAAAATGCATTAATCAAAGTAGATATGATATTTTATATCCTTGTCGATTTTTAGGTGCGACCCCCAAAGCAACTTGACATTTTGTCTATTTGACCTCGATGAAACACTTGACCATGTTTTGTTTGGCCTTTATTACGCAATTCATGCATGCATCATTGTTCAACTTGTCAATTGGTCCAGCCATAATTAAAACAGCTATTGTTATCCAATCTTTAAAACATGAATTCAACATTTTTTCAATTTTTTTATAGCAATCTCAGGCTGAGCTTCCTTTTATCATGTTATTGTCCTTAGAACTAGCTCTAAGTACCCAACATCGAATTGCTCTCATTTGCTATTTACTGCTTGAAACAAATACGACTAAACTGGGACCATAATCTGAGCCACTGTCTGCCATTGGATCTACTCTCATGGGATGTGTGATTCATACCAAAAGAAATAGAGTTACAGTAAAAGCATATATGGATATCTATTTTCCATGAAGTTTTTAATTTTTAACCATTGAAACTCTATGGAAAAAAAAAAAAAAAAGAACATTTTTCTGCAACCTTCTAGGAGAACGACACCATGGTCCCCTTCACAAGGTATAATTCCAATGGGATTACTTGAAATTAGGCCTTTAGGGCTTAGACGTTAGTGTCTGGTGCAGCTGGGGATTGCTTCTTGGTTCAATAAGCAGTCTTATTATACTCTTATTGCAGCCTAAACTAAAGGTTAGACCATCCTTTTGTATATTTGTTGTGTTTGGGGCTAATTCATTCGGAAACTCTTAAGACTGTCTATTGACTTGGCTAGGCTGGGCAGCAATTGGTTCTTGAACCGCAGAACCAGGCTCATTAAATTCCACCTATGCTACTTGGACTAGGATACGGGTATATATTTAAATTTTTTTTAAAATTTTTTTATATATTTGGAGGTTCATATTCCTGATCTATGTTTCAATATATATGATATACAAATACTTAAAAAAAAATAAAGAATAAAAACAACATAATATAGTTTCCACCATCGATAAATAAAGGGTTTGGCCGTTTAGGCTTTGGACTGTGCTATCCCAACTTAGGTGCATCTTTACATGAGAAATACAACTAAACATGTTGAATCAAAGAGCCTTTTGACGGTTTCCGCGATGCTTTTGACTGAATAGACGAAAAAAACGATGATAACTCCATAGTGGAAGATCAGTCTTTAGTTACATGATGGGCTAGCTTGTTCTGGTTTCAGCAATGAAATCCACATGGAAAACGAATGATATGATCGAGAAGTATATTCATCCAACACGTACAGTGTTTTTTGCTTGCAAACATTCAATGTTAGGCAGACAAAATGGCACTGGCAAAAGAATTGACCGCTATAGTGGAATTTAATTGCGAAGGAGACGTAACCCTGAGCCATCCCCAAACTTTTGCTTCCCTTCTTCTATGCTTACTCGATTGCCCATATCCCTCCGAGAGACTACACACATGCAAAGCACATCATGAAATCGATGAAGACGTCGACCTTGCAGTCAATATTTGACGGTTGGTATCAACAAAATTTACGAGTGGTCCAGTACCATATGAAAATGAATTATCAATACAATGGAAAACCGAAAACGGAGGTAGGAAAATTTAAACTGCAATCGATTTTATTTGTGGTAAATATCAGTAGTGAGAGAAAGCCAAAACAGTAAAATAAAGACTGTATTCGTTTCCCAAGTTGTTATATTTACAAATGGCATTTGAAAAAGGTTTTGGCTGGTACATATCGGGATAAATTGCGAAGGGGACTTAAGCCTGAGCAAGGAAAGCATAGAAGAAGTTGCTTTAATTGTTTCCTAGGGTTTTACCCAGTGGTCTGCTGGCGGTGCCCCATGCCGCCATGAAAGAGACCACGCTACACTTGTTAGCACATGAAAACAGTGAAATCGACCATTGCTTTTGCTGTTGCACTCACTTCTTTGATTGATAATAATCGACAAATTTCAGGTGGTCCTGACAAGCATCATGAATATGATTCATCTCTTTGTTTCTTAGATAAGTTTCACCTAATACCCAATTAAGCTAAACGTATTGTTCAATTATGTTGCTTCGATTCTTTATTTTTTTAAAAAATTCTATGTCAAACATATATTTAATTACAAGTATTAGGTAGAATCTTCCAAGAACTATTAAAAAACTTCAAAAAAATTAAATATATTTATATTAAATATATTTATATTGACAGTCCTTTCTGAACCTAAGTAACATATATGTCTAGCATATTTTGCGAGACATAAGATACCTCTATCTTTATCAAATGCTCGTAAGCAGATTCTCTAGATTTTTTGGGGGGATTGATGTTCATTTGAGCTATAGTTTAGGTAATGTAACGCTAACTTTGTGCACATCCCTAGTGAAAAGTACCATCTAAAGTAAAAAACAAGCTAAAAAAAATGATGATTAGGCTTTAATTAAATATGATAATTTATGTATAAAATCGTGTTTTTTATTAATTGTTTAAACATAAACATAACATAAATTATTGTTTTAATTACATTTAAATAATTAAATATGATAATCATGTACAATATCATATTTTTTATGAATTATTTGAACATAAACATAACACAAATTATTATTTTAATTATATTTTAATATGTTGTGTTTATTACTATTTTCCCTATAAGCCACGGTCCAAAAGGGGAAATACATACTCTCAACTGATTTCAAAGTCAAGGCTCTAGTGTTAGCCCATTTATGATTAAATGGGCTTTTAAAACCAATTTCGATCAACTTTAAGAATGAGAACTGAGAAATGGCCCAAGAAACCAAACGCCGCCTCAGTTCCATTTGGGCCTTTATTTTTTCAAGAAAAAGAAATTCGAATTACGTAGCATTTAGATCAGAGTTTGGACGACTCATTTTATTTTATTTTATTTATTATTCATTTTTTAATTAACTCAGGAAAATCGATCTGGGTTTTGCTTATTCAGATTCATTACAGAATCTTTGTTTTGTTTTTTTCTTCCCATAAAATAAAACAAGTTTTTTCTCATTAATTCTCTGTCAAAAACCCATTAAAATGAGGATTTTGCAGTTGGGTCTTTTGCTAGCTTTAGCCTCTGGTTTCACAGCCATTTTCATCTACATCACTGCACTCTCCAATCATTGTTCGTGTTTAATATACACACACACACACACACACACACACACACACACACATACATACATACTTCCTTGTTTGTTTTTCTTTTATGAATAAATTATCTAACCTTTTTGAGTTTGTTTTTCGTTATTGTTTGCAGATGAGAATCATCGACTATCAGATGAAGATTGGGAAGCATTGCAATCTCTGCAAAGTGGTTTCCAGAAGTGTGTGGTCAGTCTTCTTGTCCCCCTCTATTGTTATTATCATTATTTCTTGTTAACTTCAATAATATTAACCTGGATACATTCATTTTTTAGAGCAATGTGTTGAGGTGGAATTCTTGTTGAATTAATGTTTTTTTTAATAGAAGTCTAATTTGATTTTTTTTTTTTGTTGTTCTTTTTAATGGTTTAATTTAGTGTATTATAATTCATACAGACTGCAAATGGATTAGGTTTACAAGCTATAAGTGGTAAAGATTATTGCCAAGTAACACTGAACTATCCTATTGACACTGACTCCAAATGGGTAGGTTTTTCTTTTAACAATTCGACTAATTTACTTTTTATTTGCCGGCTATTTAGTTCTATCATTGGAATTGTGGTTTGAAAAATTCATATATGTAAAACAGAGGGATCCTAAAACTGGCGAAGTCGAAGGTTTATCATTCGAGTTTAATCTTTGTGAAGCGGTTGCCACATGGGAACAGGTGACTATGCTGATTTTGTTTTTACGTTTCGGTTTTTAAGTTTTGCCTGTATAACATCACTTGTTTTAAGATTTGTTTTTATTTCTTTACTATTGATTAGTTATTTAGTGAGTTGGTTGCTCAGGTTAGGAATGGTACTACAATACTCACTAGGGAGTTCATTGATGCTTTACCGAACGGCTGGGAGGACTATGCTTGGCAAAGGATTAATAAAGGAATGCTTCTGTGAGTACTGTTTTGGTGACTGAAATATACGAAATGCATTAATAACATAAGTAAAATTAAGAAAGGAATATAATAATGATACTGATTATTTTGATAAAATGACTAAAAAGTAGATATTTGACGTGCCAGATTATTAGGCTGTATTGCTTAGATACACTGTGGTTAGGCAAAGTTTTGTGGAGTTTCATATTGCAGGAACCACTGTAGACATAAAGCTTTATGCATGGATAAGCTTTCACTTGTCCTCCCTGAAACACCACCTTATGTTCCAAGGCAGTTTGGTCGGTGTGCTGTTATAGGCAACTCGGGTGATCTTCTGAAAACGAGGTTTGGGAAGGAGATAGATAGCTATGATGTCGTCATTAGAGAGAATGGTGCCCCTATTGAGGTTAAGCTGCAGTCATAAAGCTTTGGCTTTTTTTTTCTTATTAATTTCTCTGACAATTCTTTCATTTGTTAAATGTTCTACCGCAGAATTATACAGAATATGTGGGCAAGAAAAGTTCATTTCGGCTTCTTAACAGAGGATCTGCCAAAGCTCTTGATAAAGTTGTAGAATTAGATGGTATTGACATTTTTTCTCTTGTTGTTTGATTGTTACGCTTTCATGATTCTGAAAGCATTCTAAATATTTGAATTTTATAGAAACGAGGCATGAGGTATTGATAATCAAAACTACAATTCATGACATTATGAACCAGATGATTCGGGTTAGTATATTATATCCATCTAGTTTCTTTCTATGATTTCTCCAAACTAGTACTTTGTGCCGAAACTGCCATTTTATACTGAAACAGTAGTTTCTCTTAATATATGTCCATCTACCTCTGATTTAACTTTGTTAATGGTTCAGAAATTATTGTTCCTTAGGTTTGTGGGCAGATTGCTGATCATTATTATTCTTTTTTGCTGAAATGATATCAAAGAATGTCTAATTGTTCCTGTTAACACTTATGAAGTTTCTTATGTAAAATTGACTGCCCAGCCACATTCATAATTTTTGAAATCCTATATGTGACTGTTCTCTAAAGTATTGATGGCCTAAAACTGACCGATGGAATTTTTGGGGATGTCCTCTTTTCGTCTTTGCAGCCAAATTTTCCCCTTCTTTGACGTAAACTTCAAAGACTCCTTTTTGTTTTCTTATGCAGGACATTCCAATACGAAATCATGTATATCTCATGCTAGGTGCATCCTTTGGTTCAGCTGCAAAAGGAACTGGGCTCAAGGCTCTTGAATTTGCTCTCTCTATATGTGATTCAGTGGATATGTATGGTTTCACTGTGGATCCAGGTTATAAAGAATGGTAGTGTTCCTTTTTGCTATCTTTATTTGCAACTTAACAATTTATTATGTTCACCTGACGAAGAAAACCTTCATGATATTCTCCTAGGACTAGATATTTCTCAGAATCTCGGAAGGGCCATACGCCTTTGCATGGCAGGGCTTACTACCAGATGATGGAGTGTTTGGGTGTATGCTCTTTCTCCCTCTCTCACATTGGAATCTTTATATTGGTTCTGTCATTGGAGTTAATAATAAGAGAAGTTCTCGTTTGTGGGACTATTAGTAGTAGGAATAGACATACAAAATTCTGTTTTCTTCATTATGTAACTACAATCCTATTGTAATTAGCCTAGAGAAATCAATATCTTTGACAAATTTTTATCTGATCTTTTTAAGCTTATCAAAATCCATTCTCCGATGCGAACTGATCCAAACCGAGTTGTGAAGTGGGTGCCAAGTCATAGTGCTATAAGAGCCGCTAGAATTGCATCAGAGAAGTTGTTGAGGTAGCAATATTTTACTATTTCCTTTGCTTCATGTATAGGAATTAATAACAGATGATAAGTCAGAGGCTATGTCTTAGAAAACATATGACATTAGCGATAATCAATCTACCCACTCAGAAAACGTTTGAGAATATCTGACCTCTTTTTTGGCCATCTGACCTGATCTTAAGATACCGGAAAACAGAGATATTATTGCTTCCGTTATGGTTTATTTGCTACTGAAGTCAGCTGTCCATTGTGCAAGCTTCTAAAACTTCATTTTTCAGCTTTTGCAAAAGCTAGATGTTCTTTTGAAGCACCTATTTGGGTCATCATCGCTCTTTGGAGTAGAGAAACTGCTTAGAAGCTGCAAAAAAGCACTAATAATGTGACAAAACTTGAAACTTGTCTATTGGTTCTCAGGAGTTGTATGGTTTCTAATATTAATGAGTGCTTTTTTGTCTGAATTTAAGATTGGGGGGAGTGGGATTTGAACCCTGCTCGTTCAACAGGGGGAGCATGCACCAACAAATTGAGCCAAATGCTCGGGTGCATGTTAATGAAGCGCTTAGTGCGGTGCAATTAGATAAATTTTGATATTATGGCAACTACACTATTCCAGCTTAAACTTGTGCTCCTGAAGATGTAATAAATGCAAGTTCTTATTGTGTCTGTAGGAGGGTTGGAGCGGGATCTGAAGATCTGCTTAGTTCGTGCTCGATAATAAAGACGCAAGTTAAAAGGAAACATACATCGGTCTCTAGTCTAAGAAAGGCTGCTGTTGACCATCAAAAATTTGTGAGAGGCACAACCATGTATCCTTTGGAGCACAGTTCCGGACATGGACAGCTTTGCACAGTTCCAGTTGATTGAACCTGTGGTAACCACGTTTGACCTTCCTCATATGGAGGTGATTGCCAAAAATCTGTGAAATTATTGCTTGATATGGTTCACATACAAATTAATGGATGAAAAAATCGGAGGCCAATCTGGGCTACTCTTGAAGAAGCTACCAATCAGCATACTGATCTTGAAAAGGATTCTTTTATGGAAGCTGAAATTTTCAGGCTGCACTACCTTTTAATTTCCCTTCATTAAAAAGAAAAAAGAAAAAAAAGCAAGTGTATATCAGAAGGTCGATTTTACGAAACTTCATGTGGAGATTTATTCTTACTTTTTCAGTGCCTAGAGGATGTAAACCGTAGTCGCGAATTCGTGAGATCGTCATGTAAACTCTTCACCTAATTCCTCAGACATACATTTTACCCTGTAGCATGTCTATTCATTGTCTTGCACTTGGGGCGTAATTTCAATCATGGTGTTCCGTGAAAGTCAAATGAAGCAAAAGTGGTAAGCATTCATTCGGAACTTGGAACTTCTTGATAGTGTAAACAAAAGAATTTTTCATTTATGATGTAGCCCCACCTTTTGAATGATTGAAATTCAAGGGTTTGAAATCTATGTTGTCTCGACTTATCATTTTTCTTAAAGTACTCATGCCTGAAGTATATTTGGACATGATTACAGGGATATGATATGCCAAATGTCTCTCCAATTCGTGAAAAAACTTAAAATATATGAATATATACATGTTGTACGCATACTACCTAATATTCAGTCCGAGTCCGAGCAACATGGTTTGAAATTCCTGGCATTTGGTATGACAATCAACATTCTGGTGACTAGTTCATTGTTTCTTTACTTTGGGTGACATTTTCCATGAATTTTGCTGAAATCTTCATCTGGGGACAGCCCATGTTTGTCTTTGGCAAAGTATGTTGATTTCTAGTTAGTAGCAAAAGGTTGTGACCCCATTTAGTTGACATTTTGTATCAAGACTTGTAAAACTTTGTGTGCGTGAATAAGCCTCTCAAATATTTGTATGGATTAGGTTGAGATTAAACCTTTCCGCATATTTGTACGATATATTTATATTTTTACGTATCATAATTATATTTAAGACATTAAATATTTATACATATTTTTTATACGTTAATACTTTATATTATATAGATTTTTACATATTTATATATTCATATCATCTTATATTTTAATTATTTTTTTATACGTAATTGTTCAAAAATTTCAAATAAAAAAAAAAAACATAAATGCCCCTGAAACTTTGCCAGTGAAAAATGGCTTACATGATTTTTCATTGCGAAGATTGAAAATGAAGGAAAAAGCAGTCACGTAATGATCAATTTACTTTTGCTTTTTCTTTTTTCTTTTTTTTTTTTCTTTTTTGATAAGTACTTTCATTTACTTATCATTAAGATTGAAAATGAATGAATGAAGAAGAAAAGAAAAATCTGTCACATGGTTTTTCTATCATTGGAAGATTGTTATAAAATTATAGCAATGAAATCCCAATCTCAACAATTTATTATTATTATTATTATTATTATTATTGTTGGCAATTTGAGATATAACATAATAAATAATATAAAAATATTAATACTAATATGTTAAAAAAAATTTATATCTACATTTTAATACAATTATAACATAAATTAAATGTCGGACAAAAATATATAAATTATTAAATTTATTATATCAACACATTTAATAATTCAGATATTTATATTATATTTGTATAATTTATAAATATTATAATTATATTTAAAATATTTATATTTATATAAATTTTAATATTTTAATAATTTATATTACATATATTTTAAAATATTTTTAATTATATTATTTTTTATATAAAATCATATTTTAATAAACTTTTTCTTGTATAATATTATTCGATTTAAAAGGGAACACGCGTCACTAACCCAAGATCACATTTACAGTCTCTCCAACGCCACTCTCTCTCTCTCTCTTCTCTCTCGCTCGAAGCTAAAGCATCAATTTTTATAGACATTTTTGAAGTTTTAACTTCCTTCTCTTCGCTAATAAAACAAACACCAAAGAAAGGAAAAAAAAAAAAAGAAATCACAAGAAGAATAAAGATGGTGGATATACAGCCATCAGATGGCCCTCTGAACGGCGCGGGGGCACCCCTCGAGGTGGTTTCATCTGAGGCTGTTGGATCGAAACGCCAGAGACGTCCCAGCGTTCGGTTAGGCGACATCGGCGGAGACCAACCCTATGATTCTCATAACCGACGACTCGCTTCCTCTTCCGCGGCCGCCTCCAAGCAGTGGAGACACCAATCCCAACTTTCTCTAAACCCCTCTGCCGCCGCTGCCAGTGCTAAATCGTCCAAGATTCGTGCCCTAACCAATCTCAGCACTGACTTCAACGCCAACAACGAAAGCCTCGATAACGAAAGAGAAGCTAACAACAATAACAGCAATCTAGACGGCATCGCAATTGGTAGTTGGAGGGTCAAAGATTTCAAGAAACGGGGCCCCGCCGCAAAAAGGGTCAGGTCTAATTGGGTTTCCAAATTCGACGACTCCAGCGGCGGAAATGTCAATATCAACGGCAACAATAACAACAGTAACAACAATAGCGTGGAAGCAGAGGACAAATACAGTGGCGGCGAAGATAACGATGATTTCGGCTTGGAGAACTCGGAAAGTCCCATGAAAGACCAGAGTCCGATACATTCTTTGGATAATTTGCGTGTCGATGGCAATGAAAGGGAAGTTCTTTATCATGGGAATAATCAAAGGAGGCCAATTCGGACTCGCGTTTCGGATGGGGTAGAGTTATCTGGGCCATCGGATACCGACATGAGGCGTTGCGAGGAAGATGGGGTTAGGATATGGTTGAATAGTTTGGGTTTAGGAAGGTATGCCCCAGTTTTCAAGATCCATGAAGTGGATGATGAGATTTTGCCTTTGTTGACATTAGAGGATTTGAAGGATATGGGCATATACGCAGTTGGTTCAAGAAGGAAACTGTTTTGCGCGATCCAGAAGCTTGGTAAAGGCTTTTCGTGATGATTTTTCATTATGGTTATAGAGTTTCTGAAAGGATAATTTTGTCAGCCATGCCAGTGTAAGAGTTTGAACCTTAGTAGGAGAATCCATAAGGTTTTTTGTTAGTGTTTTCTGTTTTTTTCCTTTTGGTTGCACTATATGAATTTTAATCTGGTGCAAAGTTTTTGCAGTTCATTGTGCTTATGGTGCTTTCTTTAAGATAATGCTAACTATTGTTGAGAACTTTAATGGAAAACAATGAGATAATATCAACTTTTCTTTTGGTTAAAGGAAAGTTGTTGACAAAATAAGGCAATGTCAATCACATTCTTATGGTTTTCTCATTCTTCTTTATTATATAATCGAATATATTTTTGCAATTAGATGTTAGAGAAGTACTTTATATGGCGATTATTGCGGCATATTTGTAATGAAGGTTGATATCAAGGAATTAAGCAATCACTTAAGAAGTTTTTCTTTAGGAATTGTTGAAGATTTTGTATTTACGAAATTGTTTAATCTTGGAACTGTTTATTTTGAATTTACTATAGACCGGCTATAGATACTTCTGCTCTCCATCTGTAAATTTTGTGCTCTTTTGGACCATCTTCTTGTGAGTATATGTATTCACATCTCAGGTACCTTAACCTAGTTACCTTAGAACAATTTCTTAAATAATGATGTTTGAATTTCCGTTTGCTGGAATTTCATTGTTTTGTCATGGTTATTTAAATCTTTAGTTGGCAAGTGGACAACTACTGCTTGTTATCTCAGGCATGATTCCCATTGTTTTAGCGTTCTTGTAGGGTTAGGCTTTTATCATACGTTATCTTGCATAAAATCAGCTTTATATAGCCTAAAGTTCCATGAGATATCGTAACTTTCTGTAGGCTAGAATTCTATGGCATGGATATCTGATTCTAATATAACCTTTATAATTTTTTCATTTATCTTCTCCCGGCACACCTCGGTGATAAATATGCTTGTTAAACGGCGTAGTATGAGAAAATATACTGCTTGTGCTGGTGCTTACGTTTTTTTTTTTTTGGATTCCATATATTCACTTAGATTAATTAAGAGGGTAGTTTATGGTTTTGTCGAGTACATTCTGGTCTGTAAAGAACTTGTTCCTTGAAGACAGAAGGAAGTAAAAAAAAAAAAAAAATAGGAGTTGGTGCAGAAATCAATATATTTCCAACTGCTTCCATAATTGTATTTTTGCTTTTCTTGAATTAAAGAATTGATGATAGTTATTACCTAAGAAAAGAGCAACCCTGAAAAGCTTAATCTATGTGATCTTCGGAATATGTGCCAAATATTAAAGGAAATCGGGTATTATACCGTCCTTCAAGCGCAAAGAAATGTAGAAACTCTTAAAGAAATTCGAGTTTGTTTTCTAAAACTTCTTTCCTCCAAGAATGTTGCTGATTTAAATATGTGTGCTGATTTGTTTGCCAGTCTGACCTAGCTGGTCTTACTGTGGGATTTGTCAAATACATATCTCATGATGTCACCTTCGTTTAAAGCCAAAAGCCAGTTTTAGTGGGTCTGTTTTAGGAGCATATGCATTAATGTGTTGTATTATAGCACTTTTAGGGATCTTTCATATCTTCTTGGCAGCCCATTTGTTCATCTAGAGCTGGTAATGAGATGCAGGAAAGAACAGAGGTTACATCTTTGAAGCGTATGTTGAAAACATGATGGAAATAAGGATTTATATGCTGACAGGAAATTGTCCTTACATCTTCATCTTGGTAAGGACAGTGTTGGCGAAGACATTACCGGCAGGAGAAGGTGAATGGAGTAGATTTGAGTTGGGCCAAAACAATCAACCCTGCACTCATCAAAACAGAGAGAGGCCAAGCATCAAAATTTCCCGAGTACTGAAAAAGTTTCTTGTAGTCATTAGCTTACCTGGAATGAAGTTCCTTCTTGTCATGCTTGTGCATTCTATGAACTTTGCTGTAAATATGTGAATGGGATCTAAATCATTCGCTGGCAGATGATGGCTGTTAGTTTATTTGATGAATGAAGCACTCGTTTGCCCTAAATTTACACCGTCAACACATGTTACTTCTGACTATTCATTTTTTTGTGAAGTACTCATGTTCGATATTCTTATCCAACATTTATTCGAACATAAGTATTGTGACAAACAGACTCATGTTCAACATATACTCATATTTGAAACTCACTTTTGAATTTGAGCAACATAGCTTTCATCTGTTCTCCACTGCATTTGAGCCAATAATATCAATTGGTTTACACATTGTCATAGGTTCAATTGACCTGTCCTCCATTAAATCCACTAAATTATTTCACTTGGAGACTGTTAAAATTGGATTACTAGAATTTTGGCTACTTGTCTATTTGTAACGAGTAGCAAATTGCTCCAAGGTTAACCTAGTAGTTTACTTGCGTGATGCAAATGTTGCCATGTGTCTTTTTCAGATATATATAACTTGTTGGAGTTTTTAAATTTCTATATTAATTTTTTAAATATATATATTTTTACCATACTTACATGTAGAGAGGTATAAATAAGATATTTACACTAGTAAATTATTTGAATTCAACTTGAAACAAACTTGAATTTGACTCTATCTTTGTCGAGCAAGTTTGAGTAACTCAACTTAGCAAGAAAACTGAATTTAAATATTTTATAGCTTTACTCAAATAGTTTATGACTCTAATTGAATTTAAAAATGTGCATAAGAATTGGACTATTTTTTACTAAATAATTGAACATAAACTCAAGTAACTCAATTTTTGTCTCAATTTAAGATCCAGTTTTGAAAATAAAATTTGATTGAGTTTGAATCAAATTTTGAACCAGGATATTCAAATCAAGTTCAAACTTCCGGTTCATCGCAGGCTGGGCATTCCACGTATTAGAAACTGCATGGGTAGTCCATGGAGGTGGGAAAATGATGGCAAGGAGATGCTTAGAAACTATTGTCTTCTTGAAAAGGCATAGCTCTAAATTTAATCTATGGTGGAGGAAATGAAAATATGATCATAGAATGGAATAGTACCCTATAAATTAATTTAATTAAATTGACGAAAACCCAAAGAAGATGATGCCGAAAACATAAGATCGACGGAGCACTGCTACAAACACGTAGGAACCTTCGGGGATACTGAGGCAATTGGTTCTACAAACTTTCCCTGATGTTCAGAGAGATTACAACAATCAAAAACAAGTGGACTGATGTAGAATAGCTAGTTAAAGAAGATCAAATTACACAGTTCAGCCGGTTTTGAAAACCTTGTCACTCCAACTTGATCGTGTCTTTCCCCTGCTGTTGCTGCTGCTTCTTAGGCTCTGCAGGGAAGTATTTTACGCCCACCAAATCACCGACTTGACTGATAACCTGCCATGAAGAAAGAAATTACCATTAACAACATCATATGACACTTGAAACCGTCATGTTCTGCACTCTATTTGATAACTCTCATAATGATTTTTAATCCGCATCATAACAAAGACAATAAGTTGGGAAGAAGGAAGCTGATCCGGTAATTACCTCCAATGCTTTAAGAAGGTCTTCCTTGGTATGCGAGGCAGAAATGCAGATACGTGCCCTGGCCAAAAGAAGTGGGGTGGCTGGGAAAGCAACTGTAACAACAGCAACCTGTGACAGGAGGATTACGTTTTCAATAACTGGTCAGTATACGCTAGATGGAATGATGGATGCACTGGGAATATAGAAATAAATGGCACAAATTTCAATGTGAATTCGTGGAAAGCTGAAATCGGATTAAACTCACATTTTGTTTGAGGCACTCTCGAGAAAACGCAGGGATTTTTGCTGGATTGTATAGCATTATAGGCATTACAGGGGAATCATTGTCTCCAAGGACCTCGAAACCCATCTTTTGTAGTTCTGACCTGAAAAAGTTGCTATTCTCACGTATTCTTGCAAGTTTTTGAGCCCCTAAGTTAATACAAAAAAAAAGTGTCCTCAAGTTATGACAAAAAGAAATGATGATTCAAATATGAAATCCCAATAGAAGTTTGACGGTCTTAAAAGGAGAAAATGCGATGCCCCTACCTCTGCTAGAACCATCCTCTCCAAGTATAACCTTTATTGAAGATATAATTTGCTGTGCAGCTGGAGGTGATACTGATGTTGCATATAGATGAGCAGGGCATGTGTACTTAAGAAATTGTATGAGTTCCTGAAATTGACAAGGGAGGAATGAGCTATGAGATTCATACCAATTTCCATGACCATTTGAACCATGCTCAACTATAAATGGAATATACCAAAAATGACAACTTAAAGGTCGAAGGTGACATTAAAGGATCCAGAGAAGCTAGCTATTAGCAAAAGCAGACCTTGGATCCAGCAATATAACCACCACAAGACCCAAAAGATTTTGTGAAAGTTCCCATCATGATATCCACATCAGCAGTGTCCACTCCTAAGAGTTCACATACTCCTCTTCCTGTTTTTCCCACTGCCCCAATGCTGTGAGCCTCATCCAAATAAATATATGCCTGAAGAAAATGGGCATGAACACATGATATTTAGTTCAAGAAACAAAGATGATGGCTGATAATGCATCATAACAGTAGTCAGAAAAGTCTAAATGGTTGGAGGAAATGATTAAAAAACGAGAGAAGGTAACTCAACCTCATTTAGTTTCTGGCAGTGATAAATTTTAACTTTCTTTTTTTCTATTCTGATTATTACTTGTTCATAACTTGAGTGCCAAAACGAAAAGGACATGGGCAGATTACTTTAAGGACGAGCCAAAATGTATTATCATGAGAAAATGATCATTATATTAACTACATCACCTTGTACTTCTTGCATACTGCAACGATCTCAGGAAGCTTACAAAGTTCGCCTTCCATACTATAAATACCCTCCACAACAACAATTATCTTCTTCCATGGCCTATGTGTCCTGGGCTGTCCCTCAGCAATTTGTTCTCTCAGAACTTTCTCCAAATGACATGGAGCTAAAAGGGAAAAAGTGGTTCAGTTATATCAGCATAATGACATGCAATACATTAATTAAGTTTCATAAACCACATACAACTTACTATTATGTTGAAAAACTCGAATAGTAGCTCCTGAGCCCCGAGCACCATTGACAATAGAGTTGTGGTTTAATGAATCACTAATAATTAACCCTCCCTGTGCATATATGCAAAGAAAAATAATAACGACAATGAGAGCAATTGATCAACAGAAAGTTTAAAACGAACTTTTCACATGGACACTAATGCTAACATTGTGTTTATACCTTTCCAATTATGACAGGAAGAATAGCAGAGTTTGTCACATAGCCCATGCCAAAGACTATAGCAGCTGGCTTCCCAACAAACTTTGCAACAGACTCCTCCAGTTCTTTATGCAATGTCGTAGTTCCTGGTAGGAAAAAGGGAAGCGGAAGATTTCAGATAACTGGATGTGCGACCACATGGACTACAACACAAAATTAAAAATGTATACCTCCATCAACACGAGTACTACAGGTACTTGCTGAAAATCTATTTAATGAATCAATTACACGGGGTGTACAATATTCATCGGCCGCTGCAAAACCAAGATAATTGTATGATCCCAAGTTAAGACACCTACTTATCTTGTCAGTTCGCCTGTGAGAGATCCAAATCAAGAAAAAGAATCAACATAAGCTTGTGACATCGTTATTTGCAATCAAGCTTTTTATCTCAATCATTCACCTAAGAAGAACAATTTTCAATGCCAAATTTTCTTTGCATATTGTAAAAAAGCGGTAATAAAACGAGGGTCAGAATATACAGCAAATGGCTGCAGAATAAAGGAAATTGTACTTACTTCAACGTTTTATTATTGTCATTGGAGTAGCGCTCAACTACATCAAACCAAGCATCGGGAGCACTTGATATTGGTCGTCCGAAACAATCCTACAGAGATGAAAACATAGGACATGTTAGCAGCATAATCATGCAACTGACAGTCGCATAACTTTCATAGGAAAACCCAAAAAATAAAAAAAAAAAACCAAAAAACAAAAATAATTCAATTAGGATCAAAAGTTGCAAAAAGACTGTTTAGGATCGAAATTGAACTACTTTGTCTTCAACGATTAAAAAGGAACAAGAATTAAGTGCTTCAAAGCAAAATGGACTAATAAATTGAGTTCAGTAACCAAATTTAGATTATAGAATTGATTTTCTCGAATGAAATCATATCTACTGATTCAGGACATAAAATCTTCCGGAAAATTGCATAAAAGAAAAAGAAATTAATCAAGAAATTATTGAAGAACAAGAAAATACCTGAATGCGAAGATACAAGCGTCGAATATAGAAATCTTCAAGTCCTAAACAGATCGGCGCATATCCCTACAGAATTCAAAAACATAAAGAAAAAAAAAAAGAAAAAAACACAAAATCAAGCACTTTATTTCCATCAACGCATTTTTCAAGCAAAATAAAATCTAAGAACGGCGATTCTATTACAAAAATGGAAAAGAGAGAGAGAGAGAGAGAGAGAGAGAGAGAAAGAGAGAGAGGAACCTGAAGATTGCTGGCGTGAAACCAATCGAAGATTTTCCTGAAGAAATCACGGAATTGGCCAAACGCGAAGAGAAGGCCATAGCTGAAATACGTGGTTAAAGCGGTCAAATACGGAATTGTAATCATTTTTGTTTTCGAATGCTTTCGATCTCTCTATCTCTTTTCTCTTTATCTCTCTTCAGCTAAATTAAAGGGGAAACAAAAAACTACGTTCAGGATTTAGATCTGAAACCGGGAAAATTGCAAACTATTATTATTTATTTTAAGCTTTGAAATATGAGAGAAACAAAGAGATTAGAGAGTTTCAAAATAAAAACCGAAAGAGAGCGAGAGAGAGGCAGAGAATTGGATTGACCAATCTCTCTCTTACGGTTTTAATTTTCAATTAAAAGAAAAAAAAAAAAAAAGGGAAGAAGGAGAAAAGTCGTTTGTTAGTGCAGAAAACAAGGGAGAAGAAAAACGCGGAAAGAGAGATTTTCTCTTCGATTAAATGGGCCTAGGTTAATTAAATTCTAATCAAAACCCAATTAAAAAAGGGCTGGGCCAGGCCTTTCAGACTCTATTCCATTAAACTTTGTTCTTCACTTTTCCATTTTAGATGATGATAAGAAGATTGCATTTTTTTTTAACTTTTTTTTTTCATATTTATATTTTTTTATATTATAATCGTATTTGTATTAAATAAATTTTGATTCATTTATATATTTATATAATATATATTTTTTATTTTTTATATTATATCGTATTTTATATCATATTTTAATTTTTTATTATATTCGTATAGTAAAATTATTACATCATTTTAAGATATAGATGGAACTCCAACTAACAAAAAGAAGATCATGTTTTTTTCCTTATTAATTGTTAACCCTTGTGGGTAACATCATTGTTTCTTAATTATTAAGGATAAACATTAGCAATTTTTATTTAAATATATTTCACAAACCTTTTTCTTTTTGGTAATTTATAGGAAAAATACAAATTAAAATATTGTGATAAGGTCAAGCTTTAATTTTGGTTCTAAAAATAGGAAAAAAGAACATTTGGTCATGGGGCGGCTTGGAGGATGGATAACCATAAATTAAACATTTAGTTCAAGTTGGCAAGAATAAGAACTATCTTGATAATAGGGATGATCTTTTATTGATATATGGGAAATATTTAATTGGATGTTGTCTCGTACACATGAAACCTTTACTCAGAACTTATATTACTCAGATTTAATGATAAATATCGAATATAAATATGTATTTGATATAATTATATTTATGTGTTTTTTAAGTTTCAAGATAGCATATATAGGTAAAAGCATTACCAAACCAAGAAGTTGCTAAGCTTCCCAGCTAAGGGAAAACATCATCTAGAGTACTTTCTTTATTAGCTGATAAAAAGTTCAGCTCCTTAAAATTTTCTTTTTTTTTTTTTTTTTTGATTTGAAAGATTACATATATTGATATTCAAATTTTAAAATCGCTAAATATTAAAATGATTATATGAACTGACTGAACCAAATTTTGGATTCATTATACGCTTATTCGGGAGCTAGGCCTAATCCCCTTCAAGGTGAACTTTAAGAGCACTATGCTATTGAATTTAATTAACCTGTGACCAAAAAAAAAATCCTAAACAATGGCCGATGGTAACTCATATAGTAAGGTAATCCATTCTGGTTAAACCTTGAAACAAATTTTGTCTCTACGTGCCAAAAAAAGCAGATGCCCTTCTTCGGGGTCTCGTTGATCAGTTTCTCCAAGCTAAAATGCTGATTCTTCAGTCCCGAGTCTTGACATCGGCACCGCCCTGCCTTGTTTTCGAAGGTGATGAAGCAATAAGGCAAACCAAGAGAACAACAATCGAGGTGACCGAAGACTCAGGTCCATTTCTAGTCATGTTTGCAATTGGCCATTTCAGTTGGAGTTACACCTAACATCTAGGCCAGAAGTCCTTGTTATCGGGCCATGGATAAGATGCATTTAAAGAGTCTCGATTTTTCAATTTGAGCTTATAGACCCGTTGATTTTTTCTTGGTAAGCCGGGAGAGTTTTCGGAGGATGAGTCAGCTAGACCTGTGAACATAGAAAAGGCTAAAAGGGATGTTAGAGTTTAGATTTCGAGATAAACTCTATTGTTTCATTGCAGATTCGGATGAATTATCTGATTAGATCAAGAAAATAAATCCAAAAATGTTTTTAAAATTAGAATTGATTGAAAATTGTGTTTTATCTATCATTTTATATCATAATTTTATGTAATTATCTGTTCGACAGTAGGATAAATGTCATAACTAAAAGTGTTTGCCATATAATCGTCCAAATAATAACAGATATAACCAGACCCGGGACATACACGAAGGCAGCACATCAATAGCTAATGCAGTTTACTATTTATGCATATTGTTGCTAGAAATGTAAAATA
>JBBYHM010000010.1:3329833-3342214 GCA_038381775.1 Adansonia rubrostipa | reverse complement strand
TACATGCAAATACAGGCTAACTAGTTGCTTGCTCGTTATAAATCAACAAAAATTGCAGATTATATCAGTTTTTCGAATGGGATTAAGAAATCTCCAAAATCCACATAAAAGTTTATAGGACTCCATAGTCGTTTTTCTTCATAAAATTGAAAGGGAAAACAGAGGAAAACCACCAAGATTATGTCAAAGTTATCGTTTCAGTTTCATGACAAGCAGTGCTCTTAATTTGATCCATAACACCATGCGACTATGTTAGAAGACATTGGACTGGAGCTCGAACTTCGGGACGTACTTTGATACAGAGAAAAACAGAAATGTGTTTATGTTCTTCTCTTAGGTCAATGTTTCCTTCATTTATTTATACTTGATTGTTAGGTGATTCCAGGCCTGATAAGTTTAAGCCGAGTGTCTTTGAAATTGCTTAACAATTATAAGTCCGTCAAAATGTTCTTCGTATAGAAACCTAACAGGTGAGGACCAAGTGAATCTAATGGGTATCTCAGGATTCGACCGTAAAAATTTAAAGCATTCAACCATTCAAGTATTTTTCCTTGAGTGATAAAACAAGTTTACGTTTAGCTATCAAATTCTTTAATCTATGACATTGAGTTCATCATTTGTAATTTGCATGCAGTTCCTATCTTTGCAAAAGAATAAAATTACAGAATTCGTAACCACAAAAGAATTAGAAAAAGATGAAAAAAATGAATAAAGCTCTCCTCTTTTACATTTAACATAATAATAATCTACAGAGTTGCTGATTTTTGAGTAATCAAACGTCGGGAAATCTCATGACGGCCACCACAAGATGGATAATAACATGATTTAACTTTCAGCAAGCTCTTTCCCATCGTAAATCTCATTCCTCTCCTTCCTCTCTTCTTTATCTTGCTTCCCAATTCCTGAAAACAAAACAATAAAATACGCCAAAAAAACCCAGAATTAATTCATCGAATTTATAACCTTTTTTTATGTACTTTAATGGCAACCCTAGCTAGAAAGAAAAATCTGACACCCTTTGCTTTTCTTTAATGTTATTGAAACGTTTGTTAAGTCAAATGACCTCGGTCGATGTTCGGGATTCAACAATCTCATGAGCAGTACCAACATCGGTATCACTTAACGACCCTTTGATCATGTAATCATCTTTGCCTGCATGCATGCATTCAAAACCATCATTTTTTACGGCTTGTTTAGTTGTATTTCGTTGTTTGAAATCGAAATTAATTCCTGGAAAGTGAAAATATATACTCACTAGAATCATTATCTTTTTCGTTTTCAGTTAGGTAAAATCTGAAACTGGGTGATCCTGGACAGATAAGACTGAGAGGGCGTCGTTCCACATTGTTAAACCCTCCATGTTCTTCAACTACCTTGTTATTATCTTCGGGTTCTTCCATGGCCAGCTTTTCCATGGTTGTCGTCAAAGCCTCTGTCTTATGATCTTCGCCATTGTCATTAACCTTATTATCGTGTTCTTCGCTTTTCTCTTCCGCTATAACATCTTTGGGAGGATTGATTGGCTCCGGGGCTACATTTGCAGACCTTAAGCTATCATCATCAGGCTCCGGCGACGATACAGTACTTTTTGGACCATTGGTGGAGTCATCCTCAAAACCATCCTTGAGCAGCTGTTTTTTCGAAAGCGTCGTCCCAGCCGCCCTGCGTCGCTTAATCTCCTCCAACTTCCGGCTGAGGACGGGCGGCAGTTTAGGCAGCATCTCCTCTTTCCGATGTCCAAGCTTTGAGCCTTGACTCCCCATTTTACTAACAATCAAAATTCAAAAAAAAAGGAAAAAAAAAAGAAGAAAGGATGGACGGCAAAGAAAAGCAGCCAAAGAGATAAATTGGGAAAAAAAGCCAAATGGATGGCGTTGGAACTTGGAAGAAAATAAAAGCAAAGTTTTCTATGAAACTTATAAAGAGTTAATTTCAAATATTATTTGGTTTTTGCATAGGTAATTAACCCTGGAATTATAGTTTGTTTAAAGACCAATATATACCTTTGAATTATTTGTCTGGTAACTTTAACATTATCTTCAAATCTTTTGAAAAAAAATACAAATTTACTATTTTTATCGTCTTGGTTTGCTGATTATAAGTTGCCCATTTGCTAACAGTAAACAAACCTTTTAAGGACTGGGAATTGATGGTTTTTTTCTAGTTTATCTTTGTAGCAGTTTAACATAAAATATATTGCGGAAAATTGTTGGCTATTTCAACTTAAAATCGATTTCAGGGCCTTGAAATGTGACTGCATTGCATAAATGACTAATCACTTGCTATATATACACATACCCAAAATCAATAAACAACTGTATATAGCATAGGCAACCACAGGTCGGGTTAGGTGGCATTTGTTCAAATTTGGCTTTAATTCGATTGGTCTTCATATTTATAGTTTATAATTAATAAAAAAATTTTAATAAATATTTTTATATTAATATTAATATTTTATATTTAAATTGAAATAAAAAATATTTTTTAATTACTAAATATTAATGTTAACTAGAATGATTTGAATTGACAAAATATATGTACAAGGCTTAGTCTATGAACAAGTTTAATATATACTTTTATTCATTTACGCCCTTTATTTTTCCTAGGTTTACGATCTTACATAGCTAAAAGTTCGCAAGCCTGAAACCAAAATTTAGTTCAATGCATTTACATGCTATCTTTTAAATATGAAATCTGCTATATTTAAGATTCAAATCTAAATATCTACTTTCCCTTTTCATGCTAGTAGAATTTCACTTGTTAAAGTTGTAAATGAACAAAGCGTTTTATGAACAATTTCATATACAGTATAATTTTTATTCATTTATGTTCGTTTATTAAGCTAAATGAACGAACATGAATAAGATTTGAAGACTTATTTATTTAACGAACAGAAGACGAATATAGTATGTTTGATTTATTTATATTTACGAACAAGCTCGTTTATGAATAATTTAAAACTAGTTTATTGTTCGATTATTATTATTATTATTATTTGTGTTCTATTTATTTATAATATAATTAATAATATCTATATTTTATTATTTTATATTTAAAACTAATAAATATATCTGTTTTTTTATTGTTCATGAACATATTTTTAATTATTCATGAATATGTTCGATTACATATTCGTAAACATATTCGTTTAGTGTTCATAAACATGTTCGTTAATTTAAATGAGCGAACACAATCATATTAAATTTTATATAAACGAACAAAAAAATAAATTTAAAATTTTTAACGTATATAAATAAAAAATGAGCAAACTTAAAAATAAATAAAAATCTAATCATTCAAGCTCAGTTAATTTATTTTCCACCTTTCGCAAATAAAAGTGCCACAAAAAAGTTGACGCCTTGACGGCATTGCTCCTATTAATAGTCGTTCCACTTTACAGAACTAAGGAAGTTAAGAAGCTAAAATGAATCCCATCTACACACACACACACACACACACACACACACATATATATATATATATATATATATATTATTTTGTTATTAATACTTAGAGGTGTTTATAGTATCACGGTTTAAAATTTTTAAATTTGTTGTTCAAATCTAAATTTGACTTAAACTGGCTGTAGGCTTGAGTTTTTGTTAAAAAATTAAAATATTAAAAAAGCATTTCCTAATTAATATTTACATTTTTTTAATTAAATTTAAATTAAATTTATTATTTTATTAAATGACAATGACTTAAGCCAAGCCAAATCTATCCGAACATTAGAATGCAAGTTCAGGCCCATCGAGCGAGCTGTCTGACTCTTTAAACAAGTTTGGATTGCTTCGATCATAGAATTTCCTTTATCCAAAGTCTAATTTAGTTTGTTAAATAAATTGGGATAAATGAAATATACACAAAATATAAATAAATGAGTTAATATTCAATATATTTATATATTTAAAAAATATAAAAATAAATTTTAAATTTATAAATATTTATAAATATTTTAAAATTATCCTTAAATAAAAAATTCAACAAATTCATTAATTTAAAATAATTATGAAACTCATATTTATATGATTTACCACATGATTTATACTCAATTTATATTTCAAATATATTTTATTTTGAAATTTCTACTTATCAAATGCAATTTTATTATAATGGAATATTTTTTGAAATGATAATAAAAAATAATATTTTTCTTATAATTTGTAAATTTTTTGAAAGAATAAATACTTACGAAATTTTAATACTCTATCAATCAATCACATGATCCGTTAAACAATATCTAGATAATTAATTAGTATAATTTCAAAATTTTAAGGTTTTGTTTAGGAACCAATGATTGGGCCCAAAAAGGAAACCCATTGAAGAAGATTAATGGGCCTAAACGGGTCATTTGGATAGTCCACAACCCATTTCTTGCTCAGCATTTTTATGTAGCAAATCTTCCATAGGGTTGTACTTCAAACTTTTGCGTTGAAAGAGGGCTTCAAAACTTGGACTAATCTTTTTGCGGCCATTGCAAAAGCTTTCAATCTTCTCCAAAATGGATGCATCTTCTCTCAATTCTGCTGATTTGGAAGGATTCCTCAATGTATGCTCTCTTTCTCTTTTGTTTCATTGCTAAGATAATCTGTTAACTGCTCTGGTTTCCGTGTACTTATAGTTCACATTCTTTTTTGGATTTGATGAGTTAATCGGTTTTACTCTGTTGGGATTTTGATTTTATTGCTTTCGGAAAGTTATTAGTAACAAAGAAATCTGAATAAAAAATCATGGTGGTAAGTCAAGTTAATGGGTTCAAGACATTCCCTTTAGGTCTTGTATATGATATCTTTTGCAATTTCCTTAATAATGTCTGCTAGTATCATATTCTTTATCAGAAATTGAATAGTCTGGATTTTTTTGTCCATTTTATAACATTTCAGCGTTATTGTCTAGGTGGAACCCTTAGACTCTGGTTTTCTTTTAAACAGTGGCAGGTTGTAATATTGTCATTTAGTTTCGATTTTGCTAACGAATGCCCTAAGTGCACTATTTAAGGTTATTTACGATTGTAATTATAGTGTTATTTTCTCATTAATCACGGTTGTTGACGGTTAATACACTGATTTTCAACGCACTGAGAGAAAATACTGCTTAATATGATAACTTTAAAGAGTGCTCTTAGGACACTCGTTTGCAAAATACATTTAGTAATTGTTCGTATTTTGTGTGAATGATAAGATTGGAAGGAACCGATAAATATAAACATGAGGGTTGGATAGGAAGGAGCATTGAAAGGAACCAATAAATATAAACATGAGGGTCTTTAGTTATAGGTAAACATTATTAGCACACCCATACATGCACGTCTTATGTCCGTCCTCAGCTGGCAAGGGACAAATATCTCATATTCTTTGGTTGATTTGTCCCTAGCCAACGGAGAGTAGGTATGAGGTGTGCTTGAGTGGGTTTGCAAATAACGGGATGCTTATGCTAGTCTTTGGCACACCCATTATTTGAAAATGTAAAATAGATAAAAGGTACGACTGGAAGTGTGTAACTTGGAGAAAAATATGTAGAAATGTAATTTTTCTGGGCAGTGAAAAACTAAAACCTTAATAATTTGTGTTTTATTATTATATGATGAGTTCCTTTGTCAACTTCCTGAGTTGTAGTCATTTGACTATGACACTAATGCAATAAGGGGTTTTATCATTAGTATATAGATCCATCATGGTTGTGAACTGTGATTGATTGATGATTCTTGGAATAGTTTGACAACCTTTGCTGTAATTGTTGTTATTTTAATAGTTGAACGTGGCATTTCTCATTGCCTTGATAAGCTTAGAATCTTGCTCCTTTTTTTTTTTTTTTTTTTGTGGGGGTTCTTGATTACTTTGTTGTTGTGGGCTATACAGCAAGAAAAAGAAAAAGCAATGGTCAATGAGATGGTGGCAAAGCTTACAACTGTGTGCTGGGACAAATGTATTACTAGTACTCCCGGGAACAAATTCAGCTCGAGCGAATCAGCTTGCCTTTCGCATTGTGCTCAACGATACATGGATGTGACGCTCATCATTATGAAACGCGTTCAGTCGATGCAGTAAACTAGGGGAGGCTTTGCCTGCACTCCTGTTTACAAGTTGTGACTCCTTTTCTTGCATCTCAACGGTTGATTATTATTGACTAAAGATCTGCTGTATTTTTTTGTAACCGATACTCTGTTGTATTCTGTTAAAATTCCTACACAAGAACGGTTTTTGTATTGGGTATTACAAATCAATTTTGTGAACTTTTACAATAAAATATTATGCTTTGGCATCCAGCTTGGTATTCTTTTGGCTTGCTTGGAGGCACACTAACCATCCGACAAGCATTTTATTGTACCAGTTTCTACTAGTTTGTCGTTGCACCTATAGCAGAAGGTTGAAAAAAGAGGGACCAGAAGTCAAACTGGTCAATCCTGTAGTTTTCAGTTCAACTGCCTGAATAAGCCGGTTCATTTAAATAAAATATTGAATATTTAAAAATGATTTTAATGTTAAATAAATATTAAATATGGCAAATAATTTATAAAAATATGTATTTGATTTGATGGTATTGTATTTAATAAAAAGTTAAAAGATTAAAGGTTTTTAATATTAAACTGATTTGTTACCGGTTTAGTTAACAGTGATTTGATATGCTGTACCAGATTGGTTTGATTCAACTGGCTGATCCTGTCCAATTTCAAGCCACCATGGTATGGAGAAAATTTGTCAATAACAGGCGCCAATGGCAAATCAGAGTGCTTGTTTGTCCCTTAAGGCATGTCAAGGTTTGGTCAATACTGTGAATCATTAACAATCATTTAGGCTTCATATTTACCCAAATCTAAGGTCTACTTGATCTAAATCATTGGAGAAGGTTGTGATGTTCATCTCACACCTACAATCTAGCAGTAAGTTTCCCAGCAAGAGGCTACAAAACTCAAGAATTAGGAAGGATTGATCCCCCTCCCGCCCCTCCCCTGGCACAACCATGGTTCTGACATAAAACACTGAGGCAACACCAATTTATGCAGATTTTTACTGTTATTTTGAGAAATTCTCACAACGCTAGTATCCCAGTAGCTAGGCTTCAAAGGGGCTATCATGATTCACCGTCACCATGGTCGCATTCTAATTTGAGTGAAGCATGTATCTCTGTCAACTGATTGCGAGCCACGACTTGGATTAAGTGAAAACAGCTTGAAATCAAGCAGAAAAAGCATAAAGCCGGGATGAATATTATGGAGGGATTCTTGCTTTCGTTTGGGGAGGAATAAAACAGCCCCAAGACTTCGTATTAACAAAGCAAATTACACACTACAACACAGTTTAGCATGTGAAAAATTAACCACCTAAAAGCATCAGTTCCCAATCAACACAAACACAAACCGACACCATTTTTGCGCCCTGTTTTTTTTTTTTTTTCATCTTCTGTTTATTTTACAGTTGATCATTTTGATTCAAATTGTTGATTCCAATTCGTAGATTCAGCACTGCTCTTACCATTCATCCTCTTTGATTCTCCAACTCTGGATAAAGGAAGAATCTCGGGTGATATTTCCCATCTTTCACTATTTCTTCCCCAACTAGAACGCCTAGGATGATGCATGACTCCGCGACCCTCCGTGTTCTCAGGGGGAAGGATCCTACTTAAATCGGGAGAAACATCAGGCAATCCGCTGTCCTTGTCGGAACTGTCATAACTGAGTTGTCCTTCGTAGTTCCCTATGTTGCCTAAAGCCTCATCCCAAACTGGCTTTCTTTCCATTTCTATGTCACTGATGACATTCCCCTTGTTTGGACTGATAAAACCTCCACCCACCATTCTAGGTGGGATTGCAGGTTCCTTTGGAATCTTTGCCCGGAGGTTTGTCTTGGATTGAGGAATACTGGTGCAGAATACCTCCATGAAGTTCGCAAAGACACCTTTGTTGTATGGATTCTCACGACGATCATACCGGTATCGAAAGTTTTCATAAGTCGACTGCCAAAAGAACAAAAAGGAACTCGGCCGTTTCAAAAGGCACTTAAAAAAAGATTCAAGCATAAACTTATCACTACATGCCGGATCCAAGGAAGTAGTCAGTGATTTACCGGAAAAATAATGTATGTCAAAACAGAGTCAAAGTGCTAGAATTAGCTATTTCCATGATATGATTCATATGAAAGTATAATGACCCAGAGAACAAATATTACCTGGTTTGTACCGATTAGATACAAATGGAAGACAGTTAGTCCGCCAACAAACCAGAATGAAATGAAGGTGTAGATTATTAGCACAACGGAGGCAGGAGTTTTAGTCATTGCTTCCCAGATCGTCGTCTTCTCACCATCCATAATTCTCCGGATATACACCCAGCAAAACCCGTGCACGTATAAACAAAGTAGAGTTGTAGAGAAGACGAACATGAAGAAGAACCTGTAATTCCGCTGCAATAAACCGAGAAGAAGATGAATTCAGAGACATCATCATCATCATCATACATGCCCATGTGAATGTAACCAATGCAAGTAACAGCTACATTGAACTATTATTAAGTTGCAAAGAATTTCGAACGTGCTCGAAAAAGCCAATGCTTGAATGTATTACCAGTCCGATACACTGACCAACCCAGGGGCAGTGGTGATCAAATCTGTCAACGCAATTATTGCATATCGAACAGTGAGAACATCGGGGAGGTCTATACAGCATACAAGTGTCACAATACTTGATCTTCACAGTTACACCATTCACAACGACATCCTTTGTACGCGGTAACCGTAATGGTGGAGTTAGGCCAGGCTGGGCTTCAGTAATTCCTTCATAACCTTCAGGCTCCGGAGGGTGAGAGTTTCGTGGAATTATGCCGGGATCCCTTCCTGAGGTTAGCAGAAGAAGAATTATGTCCTGGGGAAAGAAAATTTCATCCATAACTCATTAGATTTGTAGTGATTTTAAGAATACGAAAAAAAATTATTTATATAATTATTCCACAAATAACATATAAAGAGAATAGAATCGAATCTCAACGTGATAACCAGAGAAAACACTTCGAAAGCATACAATAATTAATTGCAAATCCGAATGATTCATGATATCTGTCATACAATGGTAGAACTTGTATTCAAAGGCAAGTGAACATTGACTTTTAATAATACCACCTTAAGAGTTAGATACGCGGAAAATCAGTGACGAAAAAGCAAGAAACATGAAAATAATGCTTTTTTTTTTCTAGGAAGGAAATGAATTACTAACACATAAAGTGAGAGCCAGAACAACAGCCATTATTGATATTCCCAGGTGATGAGGAAAGTCATCCATCAACTTTCTTCCTACAAAGATGCAGAAGACAGCAACAGGAGCAGCAATTAAGAAGATTGTGAAGAAAAGGGATCTCACATCTGGTCCAAATATAAACCTTCCCCCCAAAAGAAATACCTGCAAAAAGAAAGGCACCAAGAAAACATTGGCAATAACCATAGTTAAAGCAAATGCATTATACTTATATTTCAGCAGCTCAATTTTCCCACAATTATTTTCTATGTTGTTTCGGCTATTCATTTTTCTTTAAGTACTCGAGTCTGACGTAAATCCATACATGAGTACGAGGATATGACTCTTGGACAAAACTTATTAAGAATTGAACATACCAGACACATACCCGTATCCATTCGAATCATAGCAACATAGATTATTTTCACAAAATTAATTTACAATTGTGACTTAATTGATCTTCATCCGATTGTTCATTAAAAAAGGGGGGGTCAGATAGCAACATGTCAATTTATTAACAAAATTCTATAGTTGCATGTTAGGCTTAATCAATTGCCCAATTCACTTATTTTCAACCAATAGAACTACCAAGATAACTGGACTAACATAAAAGCAGTAAAGAACCAAAACAAAACAATCCAATTAGCCAAACACCATTTTTTTTTTTTTTTTTGTTACGCAACTTTGAACACACACACACACACAAATTCCCATCAATAGAGCAACAAAAAAACCCATAAACATACACTTTTAACCCAATCAAATTAACCCTAAATTTCAGATCTTTGATCAACAAACCATCGAAAAAGATATAAAAGAAAGAAACTATTTAAACTTACATTGCTGCCCTTCCAAGCTTTATAAGTTCTAATGAAATCATCACCATGGTTATTGGCTTCATCTGCCAAATCTGGTGGAGGAGGCTGCAAACTATTCATCTTCCAAAAATTCAATCTTCTTTCTCTTTCTTTTTTTTTTTTTTTTTTCCCTTTCAATTGGGTATTGAGAATTGAGGCATAACAGTAGGGAAAAAAAAAAAAACCTTCTTTTTTGACAAAAGCGGCAAAGAAAAAGGAAAAGGCGGCTCTTTTTTATTCTGGGGTTCTCACTTTACACTTGCATTTGACTTTTCTCAAGTTTTGACAACCTTGCTAATCAACCACCGCCGTCTTAGGTGGCTATGGTCCCGTCGAGCTGGTCAACAGTTCAAAACTCCAAAGATTCAATACATACATATATATATATATATATATATATATATATATAAAATAACACTCATTTGTTGTAATACGAAGGGAGTTTTGCGTCATAAATAACCGTTTTTATGGCTTTTTTTTTTTTAATCCGCGTAAAAACAGTAACAAGGGCAGAGTAAGATAAGATACGCATATAAACTGTTGAAGTAAATTCTTTGCTTCCGACAAGACAAGGTATGCATGTTACCCTTGGGACGTCGCTTTCCAACAAATACATATTGTTCTCTGCCATGGGTCATGACTTTGCATTACGTTGCATTACTTGCATATACTTTTTTTTTTTTTAAGAAGCAAGAGGGGAAAACAATTGCAAAACGCGGGATTTGGTAAAGGCGTAAGGAAGATGTAAGCCTGCATCATATTCCAATATATTATATATATATATATATATAAAATAAATATATTTAAAATATTATATATTTATATAAATTTTAATATATTTATATATTCGTATTATATTTATATTATTTTTTATTTTATAAATAATATATTTTAAATTATTTTATTATTATTTTTTTATTATAAAACGGCGTTGTGTTCATAATTGTTCTGTTTAGGAAGTATGATACTTGCTAACTTTGAATTACTCCAGTTCTACAAGTTAATTCAAGCTTAGTTGATTTAATGTATTAATAAAAATTTTAAAAAAAATTTATAATATTCACAAGCAATGAAAATTTTAGATTTTTTAAATTGAATTAATAAAATGAAAAATACTTTTAAATATATTTAAAAAATAAAAAATTAAAAAAATAAAATATATGATAATTTTTTTAATCTTATTTATAAAATTAAAAAATTTTATTATCCGTAAATAAAAAATGAACAAACTTAAAAGTTGGGGGCATATAAGGGCAGGAAAGATTGGGCCCAAATTAATAGGAGCTGTCTGAATTGGAATCCTTATTGGGCCTTAAACTGAGCAAATGAAATGAAATATACGCTGGGAGTCGAACCTAAGTACACTGGATGTTTTTTTTCTCTCTTGGATAATTACTTAATGGATTCATGTCATAAAAATATGACTTAATGCTGTAAATTAATATTTTTTTCTTAAAAAAATATTAATATATACTCCAATATTTATATAATTATATATTTATATTAATTTATAAGAGTATTAAAATTAATGTCTGAGTTTAATATCACGAGTTAAAGTGACACTAATTTAGTTTATGAAAACTAAAATTTGGGCTCAACTACGTGTGGGCGAAAGATGATAATTTTTAAAAAATATATATTTTAAAAAAATAAATAGATAAATATGTGAAAAATATAGGTGTTTTTAATTGTAGTTATTTTAAAAGTAAAATGATTGGATAATTTTTTAATTTATGTAGTTTTTATTAAGTGAGGAATTTTTAAGAAAAGGCAAGTGACTCCGAAAAAAAAAAAAAGTAAAAAGTTATGCTTTAAAAGAAAATAATTAATGTTTAATTCTTTTAAATTAGAAAAAGATATGATTATTTCTAAGTTTATATTATTGTTAATACTTTTTAAATATTTTTAAGTAATTTAATGATTGAGTTAGTGTCTTATTAACTTCTGACACCAATTCAGTCATTTATTTTATATTAGCAGAGATACAAAAAAACCTGAATAAATTTATAAAATCAAACTGTTCCCTCATAGTTTTATGTTTTTTTGGCAGGAAAAAAAATTTCAGAAATAAAGAAAAAAATCGTAAATATTAAAATTCAAATATTAAATGTATTAAATGCCTGAAATTGTGCAATAACTTGGCCTGAGACGCAGAAGAACAGAAATTTATGCAGGATAAATAAACTTGTGTTAAATATATTAATCAAGGTGTTCAAATATCTTTGAGGAATACCAAATTGGCCAACAATTCCTGTTTCGAATAATGTTGCTTTCTGAGCCACAGAAAAAGTAACCCAAAATT
>JBBYHM010000010.1:3296043-3308347 GCA_038381775.1 Adansonia rubrostipa | reverse complement strand
GACAAGACGAGAGGGAAGGGAATCGATTAAAACGACAGCGTACTATACGTAGTAAGGACAACGACTTTTCTACCGCTTTTGGCAGCGAAACCGCCATCGAAACGACCTCGTTTTAGTGGAGCGGTTGGGAGGCTTTTGGAAGACGGCAAAGACTTGTTTGTCTTCTTCAGTTCACCAAACTCCCATCTTCCGAATAGAGCTATAAGAAAACAATTGAAGAAAAAAAAAAGCTTGAAGAAATCAACTGCTACACATAAATTCGGGTTTGAATTTTGATCCTATTTCTTCAGTCTTGTTTTTAAATCATAATTTTAGTTGACTTTTTTAAGTTCGGTTTTAATTGTTAGGCGGCAGGATTTGATGTAATGAGCGGAGAGGTGTGGTGACTGGTGAATCGATTTGTGGAAGAACTTAACCAAGCAGGCGGTTGGTGTATAGGCGGAGGAGGCGGCAGCGGAGGAGGAGGAGGGGGGAAAAGTGAGCGGAAATGCCGGAGGAGGATTTGATAGATATCAAGTTCAGGCTTTACGACGGGTCGGATATCGGTCCATTTCGGTACTCCGCCACATCCACGGTGGATATGCTGAAGCAAAGAATCGTCTCCGATTGGCCCAAAGGTCAGCTGTTCGTCTCGTTTCGTTTCATTTCTAATTGCTTATGAAGATTTTGCTGTTGGGTTTTGTTTAGTAATTGAAATTCACATTTGTTGTAAGATTTCTTGGCGAATTTCTGCTAAATTTAGAAGAAATGTTTTGCTTATGAAGATTTTGCGATATAGTTACATAGCAAAGGTGATCCAATTTGGAGTTTAAACCTAATTATTGTGAAAGAAAGCTTTAGGGTTAGCCATGGAATGCAATAAAAAAGGGATTATTTTATAGCACAAAGGTGATGGCAGAGTTTAATGGTAGATAATTTTAAAGACTTGGGTTATAAAGCTCTTTGCTGCAAAATAGTGTCCTTAGCTTCCTAAAGTAGCTACCAACCATGTTACCGAGATTTATTTTTGCTAAAGTATCCATGTCCGACACATGGTTGGATATAAGTATGGGAATATGATCCTTAAAATATATGAAAAACTTTTAAAAAATTGAGCGTATCTGACACTCACCCTTGAGTCCAAATAACAAGGCTGCCAATGGCCTAAGAGAGGGAGGAGATCCTGTTTTCTATATTGTTGTACCTACATTGGTGATGCATTTGGTGCAATATAATCAATGTGAAAATGATTAAAAAAAGAATTGCTAAAATGTCATTATGAATGTATATGTATTAAGAGAGAAAGCTAAATTTGGCTGCATATATGTTATAATCGTGAATCGATAGATTGGTAACTATTAGAGCTGACGAAATTAGTAATACTATCCGTGAACGTATTGAGCAAATGGTCCATTGGTGTTATTGACTTTTTTCCCTTCAAGTAAATGGATTGCGAAAAGAATGATCATGATTTACTTCCAAATATTGGGTGAAATGACCTCCAAGACTGCATTTGCTCCCATTGTCTTGTTGCCTACATCTATACAATAATCTTCAGGTTATCATAAGACCCAGAAGAAAGCATGAAGGATAATAGTTTGAAGCATTTTGTTTTTATTTTCTCGAATGCTGTTGCTGTCCTTCCTTAGGTAAGACAATTGTGCCAAAGGCAGTGAATGAAGTCAAACTGATAAGCTCTGGTAAAATTTTGGAGAACGACAAGACCGTCGGTCAGTGTAAAATACCCTTTGGTGAAGCTGATGGTGGGGTTATCATAATGCATGTCGTAGTTCAGCCATCTCCTGCAAAAACTAAAACAGGTATTCTTTATCTTTACCTTCATGTAGAACTTTCTTGTCCAATTTTAAGTATTCTTTCTGATTGGCAATTAAGATTAGCTTGCTTCCTAAAGTTTATATCGGGATGTCAGGGTGTTTTATTTGCACTAGTAATGATACTGCAACTAGAAACTTCGAATTGCTTATAACTAGTAACCAGTGTTTAGATGGAGTGACCCTGAATCCAGCTCGTCTTCTAGGAATCTGTCGCTGAAAGACTGACCCATAGGTCTAACTCAGACACACTTGATATTGTCTTTCTGTTGGATATGATATGTAATCCAATTTTTAGGTGCTATTTTCCTAAAGATTTTAATAACTAATTCATTGTGTACGTGCATTTTGGGAGAAAAATGTGGAAAATGGGAACTGTTGTTTAACCTCAATGTTGATCGTTGACGATCATGCTGCTTGAGTTATGATGAACCTACTAGAGGCCATCATTTCCTTTTCCTTCATTGATTACTAAGAGCTGCTCCTAGCCATTTTTGCATCTTTCTACATTTCTTCAGACAGTGATAACATCCATTAAACTCTGGAAGCTATTAGCCATAGGATTGCTTAATCTTTAAGGTCAATAATCTGTGATTAACCGACACATTACAATTACAATAGTGAACCTTTTCTTTACAGTATTAAGTAGAAACTTCATATAAGTGTTAGCCATCTAAATAACATTGCGGTGATACTTCTAAATTTTCTTAAAACTTCATGTATTGACTTTACCAAGTTATGCTTGGTTTTCTGTCTGAACAGAAAAGAAGATTGATGAATCACCCAGAAAGATTGTTTGTTCATGTTCCATTTTATGAATGAAAACATGTATAGAGTTGGAAAATTGTTTATGCTGGTAATGATGTTTGCGGAACATAAGCATCGTCTTCGAGTATTATCCCATGTGTGTTCGTTGCAAAGTCCATGTTTTCAAGGTCTTAATGGAGTGGATTAAGATGTGTATTTTTCATTTCTTTGGTTCCTACTGTCATTTATAATTGTTTCCAAATACTAGCTTGAATCATTTGTAAAGTTGTATAGATGTGCATACTTAATGCAAAGACGATATGCACACCAAATTGTAAGGTGAAATGCCTTTGTATAAATGCTATCTGTTACTAACTCTGTTACGGGATTCAAGATGAGTGTCGCATAAGCATGTATCTAATATAAATATATTTAATTTTTTTTAAATTTTTTTATATATTTGGATTATCAGACTCTCATATACATATACACATATATGTTAGATACAACTGTTGAAGCCGAATGATTTAAAAACTAATAAAGAACGAAGAATAGGCCTTTTTCGTGCAGTTGATGGAAGATTTTAACTTTTCATGCATTGGATTTGATAAGCACATCTAAGCAAGATTCGAAGTACGTCTCAAAAAATACTTGGTGGAAACGTAAACAAGCTTTAAAAGCCGATAATTATCTCATACATTATCTCTTGCCAAGATACAAAAGGTTTTAATAGGTAACAAATGTAGATTCTGTGGAACAAATTACCACAAATCTTGATCTAAAAAACTGACAATAAATTAATTCGCTAGAATGGTCAACTCATGCAATAGTATCACAACACCTGTAATCAAAGATACTACTATAGATGCCTTAAATCTTGCTAAGAACTTTCTCAGCTGCTGCAATTGTTTTTTGAATGTCTCTGTGCCAAAGCTTGTAAATCCAGCTTCAAACTGTGAAGCCGCGAAGTATACACCTTCCTCCAGCATTTCCCCGTGGAACCTGGCAAATTTTGCGGTATCACTCTTCTTCGCGTCATCGAAGTTGTGGACAGGCCCTTCTGTGAAGAAAAATCCGAACATCCCACTGATGTACCCTCTGCAAATTGCATGTCCTGTCTTCTTTCTGGCATCTAGAATGCCTTGAACAAGTTCTCCCGTGATCTTATCTAAGTATTCGTATGTTCCTGGCTCCTTCAAACGCTTAAGGGTATGTTTCCCTGCTGTCATTGCCTCAAGGTCCCAGCCTGGTACATTGGCTCTGCCGGTGCCACCATCTCCATAATCTCCCTCCTTCCTCCATATGCACCGAGAGGCAGACCACCACCAATTATCTTCCCCAGGGTTGTTAAATCAGGGGTTATTTTGAAATACTCCTGAGCCCCACCATACGAAAAGCAAAATATAGTCATCACTTCAAAGATGAGGAGAGCACCATTTTCCCTGGTTAGGTGACGGATGGCTTCAAGGAAGTCAGGTTTAGGCGGAATGAATCCACAGTTCCCGGCAACAGGTTCAAGAATAATTGCTGCAAGTTCTCCTTTGTTACTGTTAAATAGATTTTCCACAGCGGATATGTCGTTTAAAGGGGGGGTTAGAGTTTCATAAATGGCTGCCTTCGGAACACCAAGAGAGTCGCGCAGCCCTAGGGTAGCAACTCCACTACCTGCCTTGACAAGAAATGGATCAGCATGGCCATGGTAACAACCCTCAAATTTAGTGATCTTTTCTCGGCCAGTATAGGCACGGGCAAGGCGTAGCACACCCATGCATGCTTCTGTACCAGAGTTTACGAATCGAACCATTTAAATACTAGGAACAGCTGAGATTACCATCTCCGCCAAAACATTCTCAAGAAGACAAGGAGCACCAAAGCTGGTTCCTTACTTCATTGTTTCAGTCAGGCCTGCAAGAACCTACAGATATATGCAAGTCAATGGAAAATTGTTAGTACATCAGAAGCAAAATTTATCAATTCTTAGTTGAGAGGATGTTGCACCATACAAGACGATAAGAATTCAAAACTAGATATGCATACGGAGGTATCAAAAATCATTTCCAAACAAAATTAGTATGAAGAAATACATGAACAACAGTGAAAGAGAAGGAACTATGCCATCTTCTTAGCACATTGAAACAGTAAAATACATGCAACATATCAGTATGCTAGAATGCAAATTTAGACAAAGAAAACATCAAACCTCATCATCCGCATGACCAATTATTGCTGGTCCCCAGAACCCAACATAGTCGACATCCTCGTTCCCGTCTATGTCCCACATGTGAGAACCCTTAACAGAATCAATTACAATTGGTTGTCCACCAACAGATTTAGAGGCGGAGAGGAGAATTTACACCTCCAGGCATCAAATTCTACCCACAAAAAAATGTTGTTCTTGCAGGAGTCAGACGGCAAAGACTTGAAAATAAAAACAGACTCAAAATAAGAAATGAAAGAGGGAAAATCAGTAAGCCATAGGTCAAAACTAAAATAAAAATGATCACAACTCGCATACCATTTATCCAATTAGATACACAAGTCTAAGACAAAGTTAAAATCATCATATACGGAATATGCATTACACCAATTGTATCCTTTTCCTAAGATGAATTCAAACCCTTCTTACATTTTCCATACAATTTTTACTCCCTTTTGTCGTACCATTTTAGAGATATGCAAGGAGCAGCATGACACTTAGTCTAATTGGTTCATGAAATCACTCTTAAGAGATGGCATTTGCTAGGTCTATAACTATTCCTAATTCCAAATAGAAATATAAAATGTAAAAAGAAAAATATTTACCTTCAGCCTGCCATTGTAGTCTCTATAAAAGCAGAAGTTATTAATATTAGTAGTGTGTGTGTGTGTGTGTCTATATATATATATATATCATATTGATTTCAGGTCCTGTATAAGGCCTTAGTATTGACACCTCAATATTGAATAGTAAACTTCCCAAAAAAAATTACTAAATATTAAGCTAACAAACCCAATTAAGCATGGAAAATTGAGTTCCTTCAATTTCAAATCAGAATTTAATGCAAACTTAGAATGTAATTAATCTGCAACCTAACATTCTAAATTCCAATCCAATTCAATTCATTCCAGACATGGTATAAAGAATTCAAAGTGGATTTTCAATTCAAATCATCCTTTTCCATAACAAACCCAAATCGACAAATCAAACCATCTCCAGTAGGAAGCAGGGAATAAAAGAAAAGAAAAGGGCAGAAAGGGTAAGGAATTGAGAATTACTTCGGCAGCATTAAAAGCTTCTTTAGATTTTTGAAGGGTATCATTCTTCTTCTTATCTTCAACAGAGACAGTCATTTTGACACGGAAACCAGAGGATAGTGAAGAAGAAGGATGTGCTGTATATAGCCTAGAAGAATAAGATAAGCCTAACCCAACTCCAACTCCCCTAATTGAAGCCGCCATTTTTGGTTCTCTTTAACTTTCTTTGCCTATCTCTGTCGCTGCTTTATTGTCTTTCTTGTAAATCTTCTTGCCAGTCCCAAGAGGAAGATAAAGAAAATGAAATGCTTAAAATGGTAAAATTGCAAGAAATATAGATACGGTGGGTCAATAGTCAAAACCTTTTTCCCTCTTAAAAATGGGGGAAAACCGATTAAAAGGCAAAGTGGGTGGACCGGTTTTTTTTGCCTAAAAAATGTACAGTATGTTGTTCTTTTATGGATATTTAAACCAAGTCCACGAAGCCCAGATGACTCGGCCCACTGAGCTCTTCTATCTCTTTTTTTGATATTTTATTGGTTAAAATAAAAAAAAAAACCCCTAAACTTTATATATTTATTTTAGTAAGCCCTTATATTTTTATTATATTCATATAAACTTTAATCTTTTAATTTGTATTCAAATAAACTCTTAATCTTCAATTTTTATAATATTTGAATTTTACCTAAACAAGCCCTTAAATCAATATTTTATTTTATTCAAAAGTTCAATTGAATAGAAATTAAAAGATATGAGATTTGAAGATCAAACTTGAATTTTGTTAACTTTGATATCAAAATTAGATTTCTTGTCCTTTCCATTGGATTCCTTGTTTTAGGCTATGTTATTTGGATTAGATTGTGAGTGTCAGATACAGGTTGTGTTCGACATTAGCATATTTAATTATTTTTAAGTTTTTTTTTTCATGTATTTGAAGAGTCTTTGAAATATCATATTTCCATACCATGTCCGAATACGTATCGGATATAGGCGTCGAACATATATACTTTAAGAAAAATGAAAAGCCGAAATAACATAGGTTTTAGGCTTTTTATTTATTTATTTTTTTTGCAAGATGGAAGTTGAGTTTATTTAACTAGCCATATAACAAGCAAAGTTCGCAAAGATGCCTTTCTCATAAATCAAAAACAATAACAAGAAAACTAATGAAGCAAGGAGTATCAGAAGAAGCATCATCTCATATTCATTCTCTTTTCAATCTCGTGATCAAACAACAGACTTTAATAGAAAACAAGTTCATTCTCTAATTACAGTTTTCATTTCTCACGTAATGCTTCAAAATTTAGTCTCATATATCTACACAATCTATATAAGCCAAAATACCTATCTTCTAAAGAAAAAAGAAAAAAAAAATTCATGGTCGAACTCGATTATCATCCGACAAAAACAGGTTCAGCTCATTGCTGGTTCGAGTTTCCACCCTATCTCCGCAAAGCCACCGAGCAAGTAAAATGCACAGGACAAACACTTCACAGTATATATATCAAATATCTAATCAACCAATCTCCCTAGTGGACTCAAATCAGTAACTGGCATTAGGATTATGGGGCGTTCTAAACTAACTGGTAACTGGAATCGGACACTGCTAGCTGTTTAATGTTTTATAGCTAGGGGATCTTTCATCTTATTTCTAAGAACAGACTATACGGGAGACTGAAAGAGGGTAAAGGAAGGTATTAGCATATTGAAATGAGAGTGTACCACCATTGATTAAGGGCTTGCCATCATTGACAAGGCAGTCATTGTAGCGAAGGCGCTTGAATATTTTAGGGTTGATGAGGCGAGCTGAGCTGAACCAGCCGCAGGTTAGGTGAATCCCGGAGATGTCACAACCAGTGACACACATGTTGAGGATTTCAACTGTGTAGGTTGGTATGCCACTTGGGAGTGGGACTGTTGGTCCCTGGTTGATCACAATATCAGCCTTGCTACACTTCTCTCCCCAAATCCTGTTGGGTTCCGCCATTTCTGTAACCAAAAACAAGAACAAAAGTAAAGAAGCTTTTATGTTAAAATTTCTAATAATATACTCGAACTTTGATATAAATATCAATTAAAATATATATTTGATATAAATATTATTTTATATATTTAAAAAAATTTCATAAAAGCTCTCGTATCTATGTCCGATGTGGATTAGACACACATGTGGAAAAGGCTAAGCTATCGAAAGTCTTGGTCCACTTTTCCTTATAGCAGAGAGATCAATAAACAAAAAAAAAGTAATGTGAAAAACCCACCAACCAAACCAATAAGTGGAAATTTCTTAGAGACAAAACATACTTTTTAGGAGGGTGATTCACAGGAATTGTAGGGAAAAAGAAACAGACAAAATTTAACCCAAAAAAGCTGGTATAAGAGCCAAAAGGAGGACACAAAATGCAAATTGCTTTTAAAGCTTAAACCTTTTCATCCAACTTTGCTTTTTTCTCGTTGAAAATGATAACTCAACCAAAGCTTTGAGTTAACTCTAAAAGCACTTTTCTCTAAATATATTTAAAAATCAAAATTATTATATATAATAATATTTTCATTCAATATATAATTAATAAAATTATTAATTATTATAAATGTGAAGTGTTTTAAAAAACTAGCATGACAAGATGGGGTTAAATTAAGCAGTAGGCACAGTGCAGCACCGAAGGGCTAAAAACATTAGGCTTTCAATTACGAAAGAGGGCTAAAAGAAGTTATGATAAAACTTTGATGGGATATTAGGAACCCATCTTAAAGATACTATCAAACAGTAACTGTATCAGTGTCATCAATGGCAGCAATAGTAAAACAAACGGTGCACGTTAGCTTCAACCATAAACGAAAAAAAAAAAAAAGAACAAAGAAATACAACAGACGTGCACCTCTCCGACATCTGAACCGTACGCTTACGTATTTGTTTAACCAAATTTTTGCATCAAAAACCGGTCATCCCAGGAGGAGCCCCTCACATTCGAACACAACAACAACAAGAACAACAAAAACCCAGAATCTTTAAAAAAGAAGAAAAGAAGATTCAGATTCCATATTATTAGTATTTTTGGCAATTTATCATGAAGAAAAAGTGGGTCAATTCTAGTTTTTTTTCTTTTCACTTACGAAGAAGCTTGCGATGTGGCCTAAAAACTGTATTGTTCCCTTGCTTTTTCAAACCTAACGAGTCACTGATGTTCTTACCCTGACCTGCAACAAAAATCCCAGAAATAAATAGTAAAAAATGAATGTAAAATCAAAAGAATTAGTTAAAGAATCCCTTTTTTTAATACTATAATAATGAACAGAAAGAGACAAAGAGGAAGATAGCAAGGAATTTAAATGGGAAAAAAAAAAGAAACACGGAGAAGCCCACCATACTTCTGGAAGAGAGGTCTCGTCATCATCAGCTTTGATAAATGAAGCAAAATATATATATATATATATATATTAAACTATCAATGCATGTAAGTCACGCACCTGAGAAATGGGCGAGGAGGAAAAGGAATAATACGGCGAAGGAAAACGAGGATAGTACCAAAAGGAATCGCCGATTCATCGGTGAAAGCAAAATGATAAACGAAAAAAAAATAATGAGCAACCCTTTTATGTGTGTATATCAGATTCTCTTCTACTTTTCTCTCTCGGAAAACCAAGTCTTAAAAGGTCAACGAGTAGAGTGGGGGAAATCGAAACAGGTGAGTTGAGTTGAGCCTCGAAAACGCTCAAAACACCGTAGAGAAAAACCAGAAGCGAAGAGTGTTGCAGATACCAGAAAATCTGCATCAAAAACAGCGTTGAAGATTTATATATATATAAGAACATCACATCCATCCATCAAAAAAAGAAAAAAAAAAAAAAACAAACGTCAGATCAGAAATAGGCGATCCAGAGTTTGACTACGATCAAAAAGAAAGTCTACAAAAAGACCAACCATGTTATTCACGAAAGCTAAAAGTTCTACGGTCCAGAACAGACCTAAAACAGTAACCCCAAGCGACGGCGACGTTTACCCTAAATCTATAAACGAAGAGTTTCTCAAAAACCCATTTTTCATTTCAAGAAATGGAAGTATTTTAATGGTGTTAAAAAAAGTGGCAGTTAGTGAGAGAAGCGAAAGCAAACTTTGCAATGAAAAAAGAAAACTCCATAAAAACACAGTAAAATAGAAATAAGCATTGGAAATCAAACTCCTTTTGTTAAAAAAGAAAGGCTAAAAATGAAAGAAAAAAAAAGGGTAGTGGAATTTACTGAGCAGTGGACAGAGCAGATAGTACTGTATACAAACAATGCAACAGCGATGCAGAGGAGAATTCAGGTATCAGGCCAGATAGAATTACGTTGTTTATTTATTTATTTGCATGAATAATAAATATAAATAATTAATAACAATGGGGTTATTTCCTTTTTTTTCTTTTTTACAGGCATATTTGAAGACAGAAAAAATTGCAGATGAAGATCGTGAAAGACAGAAATGACAAAAACAGTAAAATCCCAGAAATGTCGATCGCAATTATTGAACTAAAATCCAAATTCTTTTACTACAATAAACCAGTTTTTTCTTCTATATTTTGCAATCTAATAACTAACAAGAAACAAAGAAAAAAACTAAGAGAGCTTCTTAACCTTCGGAGAATGAAGATATAGATAGAATCGTTAGCAGAGTACAAATACAATCAACACCGAAACGAGTGCTTACAGGGTGCCTTTTTTTTTTTTTTTTTTCCCTTTTGATTTCCTTTTAGAGATCGAAAATGGAGCTGAGATTGAGAATTAGAAAGAAGGAAGCAAAGCAAGGCCAAGGCCAAGCCCAAGGTAGGAGGCAAAAGGGCGCTGTGGTCATTAATGAACGTTTTAAACCACTGGCAATAGCAGGTTGCCGTTCGAATTTTTTATTTTTTTACTTAAATTTAATTTTAATTTAATTAATTAATTAATTATATTATTTTAAAATATTAAAATATTATTTTTTATTAATAATTATATATTTTATATTTAAATTATATAAAAAAATTTAATACGTTAATAATAATTTGAATTAAATTAAATTCTCCTTGATCATTAAACCACGTGTATATATATATATATATATGGAATAGATTTGATGGGTAAAACGGGCATTGTCAAGGTTTTTAATCCATGTTTTATTTATATATATATTAATAATGATAGTAAACTTTAAAAATTATAAATTTTTAAAATTAATGGAAATAAAAATTAAAAAAAGTAATGGGTTTGTTACTTGAGATTAATTTTATCATTTGAAGACTTTGATAATATAATTTACGTTATAAATTAAAATCTGTTCAATTATATAATAAAATATAAATATTTTAAAAAATATACCGTAAACTATATAAAATTATAAATTTATATTACATAATTTGTAAATACTAAATATTTATATACTTAATTTTTCTTAATTAATAAAATAAATTATTTTATTATAAATATATTAAACTATAAATATATTTAAATAAATAATTACTGTTTAATATAATTTAAAAAAAAAAAAGTACTCGGTGGAGCGGGCGGCTAACATTCCATAGCATCAAATGATGATTAGAAAAGCTTGATTTGATCAGAGTGTGGGCCGGGTGGGTGGGGTCAGTGGACAATGTCACGTGCGGCCAACAGAAAAGAATAATTACTTTTATTATTATTATTATTATTATTATTATTATTACATTAGCAAGGAGGGAACATTTTTTTAGGATTTGGAGATACTTTTACACTCATTGGAAAAAAAAAAGAAGCATTTTTCATTCCTTATTGTAATTTTTTAATTATTTAATTTAATACAAATTTATATAAAATTTATTATTTAAAAATACAAGTTTTACATAATATTTTTACAAATTTTATATAATAAAAAATTAATTATATTATAATAATTATAAGTAATAAATTATATTATAATGATTACAAGTGATATATTTTAAATCATAAGTACTGTATAATCCATCTTTCAAAAAAATTATTTTTATTGTTTTATTTATTTATTTATAAAAAATTATTCAATGTTACTCTATTCTGATTAATGTGATATTTAAAAAATATAATTAATAAATCTTTTTCTAGTAATGGTGTAAACAAATATTGAGAATTTTAGATAAAAAGCCATTATAAGTCCTTGTATTATATGGAGGTATTTGAATCTTTATATTATTAAATTTAGTATTTTAATCTTTATATTTTTGAAATTATAATAAATAAGTAAAAGTAGTTAACAGCATTAAAAAATTAATCAAATATTAATAACATGCTAATATATCATGTGATGTAAAATTTTAAATTTTATACAAAAAATAGCTCAAACTCGACTCTAAACCCAAACTTTACTTTTTAATAAAATTTAAAATTTTACATCATATTTAAATAGATTTTTTTCTAAAACTATTAATTTTTTCTTTATTTATTATAATTTTAAAAATACATAATTAAAATACTTAATTTAATAATATATAAATTAAGATATTTCATTCATTATAATACAAAAACTTATGGTAAACTTTTACGGAGAA
>JBBYHM010000010.1:3281050-3295943 GCA_038381775.1 Adansonia rubrostipa | reverse complement strand
ACAGTAGCTTTTGCATCATCAAGAAAAAGGGTAAGGAGATGATCAAACATGTTGACATAAAAAAATTTGCAAGGGTGAATGGGTGATGTTAGATATTACACGGAAAAGGAAAGAACAAGGTCAAAACAAGCCTTTGGGTGAAGTGATGATTGCAACTTGAAAGGGAATACGAGCTAAGCGGATTTCCACTATAAATAATAATTATTTTTTTATGGGACCAAGGAATGCAACGTTATTGAATATAAATAGAATTATTAATATTTTATATTATATTCGTATATTTATATATTTTAATTTTTTTATATTTATATTTATATAAATTTTAATATTTTAATAATATATATTATATTAATTTTAAAATACATATTTTTATCTATAATATTTTTAAATATTTTATCTGTTTTGAATATGTATAACCCCGTCTAATATTACCTGATCAAATAATAGCATCCCCTAATCCCTAGAGACACAGAAGTAGAGAGGGTTGGCGTGGGGTGTTCGGCTTTTCCATGTTTCGGGGGAAGCTTAGTACTTGAGATTTAAATTACATGGGAATGTTCATTAATTACACTGGTCTAACACATCCAAGGCAAAGAGAGACAGCAAGTCTGCCACTAGCTAAGCCCTGTTGCCAATGCTGTTAGCCTCGGGCAGGGCTTTAACTAACTTCTTGACAAGCCATGCCGTCCTTTTATGCAACAATAAAATTAGGGGTGCAATTTAATTCATACAATAAGAAAGCTCGTGTTCGAGTTCAAATTCAACTTAAATTTGCAGCTCAAGTTTAAATTCAACATAAAATTTGCAGTTGAAAATTCGATTCAAATTCAATCAAATTTTATTTTTAAAATTCAAAGGTGATTATAAATAAAAATCGAACTATTCAAACTCGTGCACCTAAGTTCATCGAATTAACATTTTTACCGGATTATTTATACTCGTACTTAAGCTCGAATCAATATTTTTTTCAGTACTAAATAAAAGTATAAAAACTTAAGTAAGCTCATGATCTACTCAAACCGGACACTAGAGTAATTGAACTGGGGTCGCTCAATAAGTCGAGCTCGGCTCAAAAGTAAGCGAGGCAAATTCAAGTTCTTTTTTAAGCTAAAACTCTTGTGTAAATTGAAAACAAAGAGTCTCATTTACACTTTACTGTAATGAAATCTCTATGCTATATTGTAAGCGAGGCAAATTCAAGTTCTTTTTTAAGCCAAAACTCGAGTAAATTGAAAACAAAGAGTCTCATTTACACTTTACTGTAATGAAATCTCTATGCTATATTACCAAGACTAAAGATAGATTTAATACGCAAACTTACACGAAATTTACAATTTATACAATTCTGAGCCAAAAAAATATGGAATGACATGGCAACAATTAATTAAATTAAAAATGATTTTGTGCACATCTAAGCCCTGTGAATTTCTATGCTTACACAGCCCATTAATCACAAACTTAAACCAAGATGACTACGAATCACTAGCACTAATAAAAGCATGTACAATGATCCTACTTCTATGTTAAGTGAGAATACCTGTTGATCTGAAAACTGCATCAGATGACAGAATTCCATGAATCATTTCCGGTTGCTTGCTAGCAAATAGGGAGAGTATCATTGTGATAATAAATGGCACTATAATGGCACTATAAGGGCTATCGACGATCATGCTTGGTGTCGGAAGACTTCATCTTCTCCAGAATCTTAACTTTGTCAAGCAGCTCTTGGATGATATTAGATGCATCCTACAGTGCCAACCATTTCTCAATATTGATATCCATCCCGGGGAAAAAAAGAAAAAGTAATTGGATGACAACAAAACATATCCAAAATGTTAAGATGAAATGAAAGAAAAGAAGTTTGTGTTTTTAGCCATCGGACCAGTAGGGGAAGGAAGGGGGAGTGTCGAAGGAAGCCTTAAGCTTCTTTCTGAAAGTTTACTTCAGAATAACAATAGAAAGTATGTAGATAGAATATTACTTTTAGCTTCTTTCTCAACTTCTCTTCCTCCTGGTCTCTTCGATCCCTCTCCTCTGCGAATATGTTAATGATACTTTCTTGTTCCATGTTCAGTTGCTCGATTTTTTTCTGCGCCTCTGTCAGCTAATAAAATGATACCCAAAAAAAAAAGGTAAAAACATGTGTAAGTTGTAACAGTCCCAAAAAAAATAAATTTAATCAGTAGCAATTGGAGAGGCATTGAATTCAAGATAACAACAGCAATAACTCTCAAAATTACAGAGCGCTAACATGAGTAAACTATCAAGTACATCAAAAACTAATGGACTGTCATTTATGTTCCTAGTAATCCTTGCATCTTACTTAAGCTACTCGGAGATACCTCAATTTCAAGTGATTTACACCGGTTTCTTTCCTGTTGCAAATCATCGAACATTCGACTTTGATGCTCTCCCTCGTATTTCTGTAATCTAAAAAAAGAATAGGATATTTTAGATTAAATTCGGGCCATAATGAAACTTGTAAAAACTAATAGATATGTTTTCCAAAAACACCTTTCTTTTAACTCAGAATTTTCCTGTTTCAACTGCTCAAGAATATGCAAATCAGTCTCCGGAAGGGAAGGCTCACCATCATTAAGACCACGCTCCTGCCAGTTGAACAAAAGTGATTATTAAAAACACATACATAAAACTGCACAGAAAGATCATTTTTGCAGATGAGAAACTACAAAACAAATGCATTTATATATGAAAGAAAAAGGCGAGTTCCAACCAACCATGAGTTACGTATATCATTTACCAATTTATACTTATCAATCTAGCTAGAATCATCAAAAGGATAAATGCCGTTATATTTGCCAATAAAACTGGAAAACAAACACCCATTTAGCAAGCCACATGTTATCATTTTTCCCAAGCATCTACTTGCGTCAATGAACTAATTAAGAAGGCTATCTTCCAGGACTGCAGCATTCAGTAGCTTTAACATTTTATGAAAAAACTCCATTAACCAACTCCAAAAGGTTGGAGTTTAAAAGTGATGCAAAGTAACATACGCAATAGGGTCAAAAAGAAAATGCACAATAATAGGATTGCTCACATACTTTAATCAAGTAATAAGGCAAAACAAAAAGTTGAACTAAAGATAGGCAAAGCGTAAAAATAACCTTTGACTTTGATCGTGCAACAAACTTTTGACTGCTCCCATTAGCATGTCTTTCAGGCAAGACTTCACACAAATCATCTTCGCTGACTTCCTCTGTCGAAGGAGAAGATGTTTCAAATGAGCTTAATCTTTTTCCAGATTTCGTGGTGACCTTTGTACCGTTATCTATTGGTGCCTTTTTCCTATAATCACCCTTGCCAAACGCATGTCCATTCCCATCTATCCCATCCACTGCTTTAGGAAATTCCTGACATTCTTTTCCTCTTTTATTCCAATTTAGGGGTGAACACAACTTGTCTGAGTCTGTAGATAATCTCTTGCTGCTAGAGGTACTCTTCCTATTCGATCGAGTAGGTTGTTGTGGATCATGATCAGGAGAAGTATCTAGAGGATCAAATAGTATGTGAGACATCAATCAGGGAGCAGCTTACGGTTCACTGCTCACAACAATGCATAACTTTTATATGAAAGGAGAGAGCCAATAATTGAAATAAAAGATCAAGTGGCATACCTCTGCCTAAAGATTGATTGACATCTTTCTTATTACGCCGTGGAGCATAGCCAATTCTATGACAATTGGTAGACCTAAAATGAAGAAGTCAAAAGTATTGAGTTAAAAAAGGAAACAACTTCTCGGATCCTAAGCAGCAGTGAAAAGCAAAGGTGACATTGTTATCAACAGTTTTAACTAGAATGGAATAACAAACCAGTAAGCTTTTTGCATTTGCACTAGTCGTGCTTCAAGTCTTGCAAGAACTGTTGTACGCTCAAAACCCTGCTTATCATGAGCTGGCTCAACAAAATTAGCCTCCAAAACACCTGTCACGAGAAGGAAGCACATTAGAACTTTTTTTGGCCAACCAAGCACATTACAACGTCAACAAGTAAACTAACTAGGAGTCTCCAATGCTGAAGAAATACCTATGACCCCACGACCATCACTCCCAGCTGAATTCCACACCCTCCAAAAAGGCTGGCGAAATAGGTTAAAATAAGGCATTAGACAAGAACATTAAAAAAAGAAAATATATTTGACTAGTATTGTTAAGCAAAGTGCAAAATAAAAGGCTCTCCCCCAATGCTCTATTTACAATACAAGTGAAATAAATGGCAAAATCATCCTCTATAACCAGCAGAACCAACATTTCAAAGAGAACAGAGGTTAGGCAACAAGTACTGTTTTCCAAGAAAAATTAACAAGCCTCAAACTGTAAAAACAAGTCAACTAAGGAAAGAAATGTAATCTCCAATGAAGAAATAACTTGAAGTTTCAACCCATTGAGGGCAAAAAAAATGTCTCTGGTTGTATCACAAAAACTAGTCAACTCAGAAAAGAAGCAAAGGCAGTGACCTAGCAGGTAAAAATTCCAGTGCACGCAGAAAAACATCACAAATTAAGCTGCCAGAGAAAAGTAGTAAGTTTTTGTTTACCTCTCAAAATCAAGTCAAACATCTTAACCAGGGATAGAAGACCAATAAACATGCAAGAAAGAAGCATGATGCAGATTACAAATGAGACAACTTAAGAAAAGGAATGTGTATAAGCAATCGTTGTGACACATTGTATTCAAAGCAAATATAAAGCAAACCTTGATGAGTCGGTTTTTGTGATAAACATTGAAACCTTGAACATCAATGTGATATTTGGCATCTTTCACAAAACCAATGGCCACCAAAGCAGCCAGCTGATGACAAAAGTGCAACAAAACCAGCATCAGACAAACATACAAAGTAAATAGAATATAAATATGAGACTATTTTAGTATTTATTACATTCAAATCCTTAGGGGCCCCCTCTGCACTGGGATTTGGTCGATATGTTATCATCTCAGTAAGCATCATATCATTAACTATGTTGTGGTGCTCAACATCTTTCCCACGTAAAATGATTCTGAAGTTAGGGGGAAGTCTCAAATAAAGTATTGATACATAACTCTGCAGAGTGAACACAGAAAATAAACTAAAAGTCAAATAATAGAAGCACTGGGATTCGTTACATAGTTATCATCTCGGTGAGCATCATATCATTAACTATATTGTGGTGCTCAACATCTTTCCCATGTCAAATGATACTGAAGTTAGGAGGAAGTCTCAAATAAATTATTGATGCATAACTCTCAAATAATATAAGCAGAAAAAGTAAATGTCCTATCTCAATCTAAGCATGACATCTGTAAAAAGCAAGTAAATCATCCAAACTTTTATAAATCCTCCTCATGTCTTAGCCAAGAAACTACTAATTGCAGGTCTAGTTTTGAAAATTTTTTTTCCATTTTCCATATCCATTTTTACCCTATATGTAATTAATGTATAGCTAAACTTTGAAGCCCTTGTTTTCTAATCTTCTAGAAGAATGGACTACTATTTGAAATTGTTCAACTTTCCTACAAAGCTAGAAAACAAGGCCTTCCAAGTTTATTTATATTTGTTGACAGATCATTTTAGAGTAAAAGTGACGATGGAAAATGGAAAACATTTTTAACAACAAAAGAAGCCCTAAACTTCTGATTCAGGTGAAGCAGTGATCCTTCCAGAATTTACCCCACTCTTTTCAAGTGGAGTTGTCCTTTAATTGTCACTCTGTTTCCCTCAGTTTCTCCTTCCTCCTGTTCACTTTAGATTTCAACATAATAATGTAAATTCTTCCCCCCTCCCCGATTAATAATAGTTAAAAGTTAAAAATTATGTATATGGTTGTATAAAAGTCTAACTCAGCAGATAAGGATACTAAAACACAGACAGCCATTATCAAGGATCAAGATCATAATTTCTGCCGTGGAAAACGGTAAAATGATGTTAGTTACCCTCAATGAATGTCTATATGTCAGAAAGTGCCTAGAGTTGGGAAACTCTTTAGCCATTCGTATATTTTTCTCATCACGGTTAACACCTCTGAGTTGGATATCCTGCCAAGAATAATTCAATCCATAAGTTTAACATAACAAATACATTACATTCTGTTCACGTTTTAACTTTTTGTATTAAGAAAGTCCAGGACATCTGAGACATACGTGAGGGTCAGCATGAAAATCAAGCTCCAACAGTCCTTGGTCATCTTCCCAGAGATTATATATCATAATTCGTGTACCTTGGCCTTTCATTAGATTGAACTACAAACGGGAAAAGGAAACTTTTTACCACGATCAACCAATAGAATTGCACAAAGCATAATGAAGAAAAGCTTAACAGACAAGTATCGAACTGATAACTACAAAACATTGACAAAAGATGATGACACGAAGGGAATACAATTACAAAAGTTGACAACAGTGCAAAGCAAAGAAAAGAGAAGTCAGAATATGAGCCAACTACTTTTCCAAACACCGTTTCAACAATCATCCTTCTACTGATATCAAATTGTGCTCGTTTCTTGTTGCCAAACAAAAAGACTTTTAACTCAGAAAAACAACATTTTGGACCAAAACAAAAATTTGTGAAAGAAGAACCAGAATTACCTGACAAAGGAGGTCTGCTTCACTGGAAAATGGAGACCACTGTACTATAGTTTCCACATTCCTATCCCAATCACTGACACTAGATCGTATAATCTTGCTCCATTCTTTTTGTTGCCATTCATAATCTAGCTGTTCATTTCAATCCACATAATGATTAAAGGAACAACACCAGTGCAAAATTTCTGTAGTAGCTTATCAACTATAAGCACATACAAACTAAGCAACACAGAAATAAGATCCAAAACTTGATCCCTCAACTCTTCCTTTTCTCTTAATCCTGAAGTAAATGATGATTCCAAGCATGGCTTGAATTAGGCAAATGAACAACAGAAAATACATGGCTTAAGCACTAGATTATTTAATCATTACTTTTATGCAAGCCATTCATAGGAGCAACACCATAAAATTAACATCCCCCAGGGTGAATAATGGGATGATTGAGAAAACGAAAGCCAATAGTATGAAGTAAAAAATTGGTGATTTATTTCACTTAAGGCAAAGGGATGAAAGAAATAATGCCTGGAACACAAGCAAATTGAACCAAAAAATTTAAATCTAACAGAAGCAGCGAAAATAAATGCTCGAAGGGCAAATGATAGAACAAAAGAAGACCAAAGACAAAACTTAACATTCTGTTTCATTTAACATGATTCTCTCAAGCTTGCATGTTGACAAAACCACAAGTTGCACCAAAGAAGTAAGTCTAATTCTATTTCATTGAACCTATATCCGCTTGGCTATAAACCTTATAGTGCTTATCTTTTTTGTTTGCAGGCCCATTCCAAATGCAATGACAGTTATTAACAGTATTTTCATCATACAGACAACACAAAGTTCTAGTTGACATTACCATAGGTACCACAATGTCTTCCTTTCCTGTGCTTGTCAAAAACGTATAGGACAGCAATCCAATGCTCTTTGTGGGGCTAAAAACAAAACCAGATAATACGATTACTTTTAGCCAGAAGAGGTTTGGTTTGTCAAAAATAAAAATAAAAATAAAAACAAATGCATAAAATAGAGTAAAGATAGCATATATGCATGGAGAGCACACACAAGGACACACGCATATGCACAGATTTGAAAATTACTGCCACTTCTACAACAATGCATCAGTGCCAATAGGGGAGAGGGAGATTTTAAGGGAAGATTATTAGCCAAACCCAGTCTCACCAAGCAAAATGTTCAAAAATTGATTCAGAAACCAACTTCATAACAATATTCCAAGAGGATGACACTTTGCAGATAATATTCTATTCACAATAAACAGACAAATAAACAGCAGATAGCCATTTCCTAACCACTCTCTAGCTCTTGCTCTTCTTAGTCTTCTACCCCCCCTTGGGTTAGGAGTGTAGATCGAGGGGGAAACTGATATACATATATATATATATTATATTCTTCTTACAATATATGACTTATGAAGTGTATAAATGGGGAAAACATGAATAGGAAAACTTTACAATAACTGAAATAACTCTCATGCGCATCCATATAAATGACAATGAAATGTAATTTCAATGTCTATTTAACTTTAGTGGTTACAAATTTCCTTCCTGAATATCAGAACATCCATTGAACAATACCTATTTACCCACTAATAGCACCAATCCACACAACATTAACCGCTAGCACCTTGGACTAATGAAATGTTGATGAACCAAGTCCAGCCACTTTGTTTGATCTAACATAAAACATTCTCAAGTAAACACGGTACACATTAACTTCGGCAACATGCAAACCGCAGAAAACAACTTTTTTCCAACAATCCAATAAAAATAAACATTCACTTGGCAGTGCAGGACGCCAATCATAAACAATTGACTTAACAAAGATTATTCAAGCCCAAAAATAATTAAGAAAGACTAACCGCTTTCCATCTTTTCCACGACACCTAGAAAAAACAATAACATCTGCACCAAGCCTCATGGTACTAGTCTTGAATCCATTGCCGTCTGTAAAAAGGAATAAGAGATAAAAATGATCTATGTGGAAGACACATAAGCAGCTACAAAGTATTTTTTTTCCAGAGAGTAGAAATTAGTAAATACATTGTCCAATGGTGTTTGCTACTTTGCTTTTTGCAGAATATCCAAGTGACATGCACTGACGGATTTTATCAGGATCCATCCCACCACCATTGTCTGCAATGAAATGTGATAAACATCCAAAACTTATCAAGTTATCAACACAACAAAGAATATCTTGGTTCTTTGAGGACCAGAGAAAAAATAAAATACTTGTTGCATGTAAAACATCATTAAAAGGGTGAAGAAACTATTTACTCCATACGGTATAACTATTTTCAGTAGCACCTTCACATGTCTAGCCTATCCTCAGTTAATGTTCTTTACCCTCCAGCTCATGGTTGAACTCATTAAAATGTAGAAAGAGATGGCACGTCACTTGAGGATTATGAAGCCAAAATAAGTACAGAGGAGATAGAACAAAGGTCACAAGCCAGAATGACCATAAATAAAAAATATATGACAAATATAGTGAAGTACCTGCAATTAGCAACATTTTCTTCCCATCTTTCTTACTTTTGAGCATGTCTACATTAACATATGTAGCTCCATTGCAGACCTGAATTCAGAAAACGAAGATACTTGCAAAAGTGGAAAAAGGAAAGCAAATATTACACAATTGGAAAGGTGTTGGCATCAAGTACCTCGTCCAAAGAGTTGTCCAGAAGTTCCGCAAAAGCTGGACAAGTAGAATTAATAAACATAGCCAAAACAACAATGAAAATGTTAACAAGAGAAGAATAGCTAAAATGCATAGCAAATATATGTCTATAGGTTAGACAACTTCACCTCCAAGGGCCCATTTATGACTCGTTGCATTGGAATGTAGAAATTTTGGATGAACCCTGACATGATCCATGCCACCTACAAATCAAATGATATTTAGAGCAGAAGCTTTGAACAACAACAATAAATAAAGAAAAAAAAAACAGAGCTCGAACAATTAATTCATTAGGCTCCGCATGATTAAACTGATAAGTTGAATTTTCCAATAAATAACAAAGAATGCAGCATGAGAAAAAAAAAGTTCCAGGTATAGAGGTAAGCATATATCCTCAAGCAATGCAAAGTTCAAAATGCAGACAACCCCACTGACTAAAACTTTGCTCATAAGTCACAGATTCTCATTGTCCGATGGCAAACTACAATATAATATACTAAAAACAAAAACAAAAAAAAAAAAAAAAAAAAAACCCCCAAAAGATTTCTGTTTCACTGGGTTCTAAATTTGACACCAAACTAACATTGCTAATCCCTTTGAAAGCAAGAGTTATTAGGCAATTCTAAGAGAGACCGATTGCAAACATGAAAGTTAATCGAGACAAAAACAAATAAACAATATATATAACTAAATTACTGATAATATAATATTATTAATTCACAGTAATACCTGAAGATAAATCCCAATCTCTGGATGAAGGTCCATCATAATCTCCGGCCTTCCAGAACTGCTTGCAAAGCACACTTGAACTAAAACTCCTACTTGCCGCCTGTTCCAGCGGGTTCACTGTCGCGGGAACCTCAGCAATCGACATATCAGAGACCAGCCGAACAGGAGCCGGATCATCCGGCGGTAGAGGAGACAAAAACCCCAGCGGTAACACAAAATCAACATCATTCACCTTCCGCCTCTTCGAAGCCCTACCTTCAGGTCCATCCCCTCCGGCAACGGCACCGTTTGCGTAATCGTTCTCCCCCAGGTCGTCCGAGTCATCGCTGGAGTCCGAATCGCTGCTACTGCTACTGAGCTCGACGACCAAGGCAGGTTGTTCCTGTACAACGCCGCTTAGTTTCCGTCTTTGTGCCTTTAACGTTTCCATAATCTCTTGCTTCACGCGAACATCCATGGATTGACCGCCGAATAAAAAAACCGAAATTCTAAAAATAAAAGGAAAAAAAAGGTTCAATTTTTCGAGACTCCTTAGCTACGTCGCATTTGCATGCAGGTTTTTAAAAATTGAAAGATCAAAACAAAAAAGGCAGATTTTAAAGAATATTTTCCTTTCTTTTCTAAGTCTTGAAGAACAAGACTTAGGAGAATGAATCAACTTAGATTCAAAGAAGAGAATAAAAAAATTAAATTAAAGGATGAATAATAATTAAATATATTTTTTAATTATTTTATAAAAAATATATGGTATAATTTTTATTATAAAAATATTTTAATAAGTTAATAACTATTAAAATAAAAGTAGTAGTATTATTATTATTATTATTATTATATAATAAAAGTTTTATTATTACAAATTTTTATTCGAGCTAGGTTCAAGTTTAAATTTCTTCGTCCAAGTCTTAATCTTTTTCTAAAATAGTTTTATTTTTTAGCTGAAACTCATTTTATAAACTTAATATTTTTGTTTAAACTTTCTAAATATTGAATAAGTCTTCGAATGTGAATGCGTAATCCGACCTTTGAACAAGTCTATAATGAACTAATAAACTTGATAATATTATATACGATGCAAACATAATACATTGAAAATATCATAAATAGAGTTAGTTTTTTGTATAATGATGGTAGAACATTTTAATTCTATAAACAATAATTAAAATTTTACGTTTTTAATTATTTTTTAATACATCGTAATAAGTATATGTCACTTTTTCAATTGCACTTATAGAATCTAAAGATTTCGTTGATATAATATAAGATAATTTCTTAAACGAGAATTATAAAAATTTTAAATAAAAAATTATCTTATTTACCATAAATTTTTAAATTCTATAAACGAAGTTAATAATATTACATGTATATCACCAAATAATAAAATGCATTATTGCCAAGTAATCTTTTTTTTTTTCCAATAAAAATTAAAATCATATATATTGCACGTTTTACAAGTTTAAGTGTATTTGAAATAAAAATTGTATCTATTTAATATGATCATTAATTTTGAGATTATCCAATAATCCACTTTTTATTAGAAGATATTTATTGCAAAAAATAAACCGTTTTTCATTTAATAGTTAACTTTTCGTCAAAAAAGTATTTTTAACATTTAATGTGAGCTCTTAATGTTTTCTCTAATAATAAAATTGCAGAAAATAAAAATTATTCTTGTAATGGAATTTCATTATTGTATTTTCAATTTTATTGAAATTTTTAATAAAAATAATATAACTATATTTTTTAAAAAAATATTTTGTGCAAATTAACAATTTTTTTCATTACAATTTCAATTTTATTAATTTCTATCAAAAAATTAAAATTAAAATTTTTTTATTTTAAAAATAAAGTTTATATCAATTACAGTTATTTATATCTAAAAATCAATAAAATTAAAAATATAATTATAAAACTCGATAAAATTCAATTCTTAGCCCTACTCATGAAAAAAATCAAACTGATTTAATAGCTATCTACTTCGATATAGAATCTAAAATCGGTAATTTATTGAATTAATAAAATATCAATTTAACTTATAAAATCGGATTTAGATTATTTTATTTCAAAATATAAGTTTTGAGTTTTAAATGTTCAACCTCTTATATTTATATTAAAATTCATATTATTAAACAAAATGCATATTTTATAATTTATTTAATATTTAAAAAATTATAATTAAATAAATTAATCTAATCAATAATAAAAAATTACAAATATAATCTGTAATCCAATATTTTTCACCTCAACAGCTAAACTTATTAATTATAATTCGAATCCAAAAAATTTAATTATTTAAAATAATTTAAACTCGATTAATCATGAATCAATAATAATCTAAAATTAAAATAATTTAAAATTAAATTAACTATATTCAAATTAATGAGATTTAAATCTAATTTGACGCATTCCATTGACATATCCGCAGCTCGGAAACCGTAGCTTTCCAAGTTGCATGTTCGTTGGACAGTTAAAGCAGTAGCCATTACTACTGCCACTTGGCTTCGTTTGACTAAGATTTCAAAACTTGGAAAAAGTTAACTTAAAATATAGGGTTTTCGGCTTATATAAATTTAATAATTAGTGTATTCATATCATATTCATATATATTTTATTATGTTATAATTATATTTAATATTTTTTATATTTTTATCAATTTTGATGCGTTTATAATTCATATTTATAAATTTCGATAATATAATCATATTGTATTATTATTTTTTTAATTTTATGTATATTATATTCGTATAATTATATTAAATATTATTAAATTTAATATTATACGTAAACCTTGCCCAACAATTGGATATTTTATTTATTTTGTTGGATTAGAGATTATCTTTATAATTTAAAGCTTGTTTAAATAATTGTGCACGTCAAACATTAATGTCAACTATGCTATATTATATCATATCGTATCGTATTCATGAATATTAACTTATACACTTCGAAAATAATATATATATATATATTTACAAAAATTCAAAGTACACTAAACTTTTTTAAAAAAGAATCAGTCTTAAAAGTCAATAATGACATAAATATGCATTTCCCTCGCTCATTTTTATATTTATTAAAAAAGATTTATATTTTTTATATTTTAAATTGTCAAAAATTAAAAAATAAATTTTAAATTATTTCATAATTAGTGATTATGATTATGAAATATAAAAATCTTTGAATTCCAATTTTAATCACTTAATTTATATAATTATTTTTAAAAAATAAAATATATAATTTTAATTTTAATAATCATAATTTTTTTACTTTAAATTTTATAAAAACTAAAATACAATTTTTTTTTTAATTTCTTCCTTTTGCCCAAATGCCCAAAATGGATTCTGGGACATGATTACGAGGTGGGCCATTCTTATGTTTTAGGCATAGGGTTAAAAACGACATTGTACATGGTCAAATTGGATTCATGAACGTGCATAGTTGAATTTGACCAAACTCTGATTCATCATTAAATACTTTTTTTTTTAATGTATGATGAAATCCATTAAACTAAAAATTATAATATATTATTTAATAATATTAAAAAATTATTTTATATTAATATTTATAAATTTTTTAAAATTAAAATTAAATATAATATTTTTTATTAAATATAAAATAAAAATCATGGTTGTTAGCACTTGACTTTATCTTAGATTAAGATATTTAATCTCTCGCAACGAAGCATTAGTGATAGAGTAACATTTTCATTTGGTATGACGGACTGTTTTTACTAACAAATTTAAATAAACGTTTTATTTTCTGCAAAAAGAAATACATTTTAAGTCAAGGAAAATCTAATAAAAGAAGATGAAGAAATTAATCTCATTTAATGCTAATTGTGTGCGGGCACTAAAGATGGTGCCAATGATGCTTGAGAATCAAACTTAATTGATGGCCAATTGTGCTCGAAAACTAAAGTCAACCGTTGCCAATGGCGTTGGAACTTAAACTCGAGAAATGCTAATACTGAAGAAGTCAAGGGAAAGGAAACTAAATCATGGCTAGTTTAAGCGAATCTCAAGTTGCAGAAAGAGAGAGAGATAGAGCGGGAAAATTTTGGTACCAAGTAGACGTCGGTACCGCTAAAGGCTTTTAAAGAGTTCCATTCAAGAAAGTTGTAACATCGTCATTAGTAGAATTTAAGGGAATTTAACCCAATCTGGCGCAGCCAAAAAATGTAAAGCTAAGCTACTTTGTTTTAATCTTCTACACGACTAGCTTACACCCAACAAGTGGGATTTCCAATGGCTGCCGCCACCATTTTTTTTTTTTTTTTGTTTTAAATTCTCTCTTATGTCAACTTTACATGCTTGAAGTTGCTACATGGTGACGGTATCATCTAGTGTAACAATAGAAACGAACATGGTAAATCCAATTGTCAATGTACGATGCTTAAATTCGGTATTTAATTTATTTATATTATATTTATATATATTTATATATTATAATTATATTTAAAATATTATATATATCAATTTTAATATATTAATAATTTATGTTATATAAATTTTAATATATTTATATTATTTTTTTAATATCAAATTATATTTTAATTATTTTTTTATAATATAATCATAAAGTATCCTAAATTGTACCTTCCAAATTAAACAAAATTAAACTATTTGTGTCCCATAAGATAACCTCATATATGGCAGATATCTATCAAATACACAACTAATAAAAAAAATAAAGTAAGTACAAAAAATAAATAATAAACTTTGTGAGTAAATTAATTAAATTTTTATTGTAAAAAAAATAATATTATAACGATAAATTAAAAAAATAAAAAATTTAAATTTAAATTTATGTTTAATATATTATTTTATTATACTCTTAATCGTTCGATTAAAAAGATATTAAAAATTAATTAAGTTTTAGAATTAATAATTTAAGGTTTTGA